>JBCJKH010015840.1:7196-25768 GCA_039877255.1 Loriculus beryllinus
ACAGGGGAGGTTTAGATTGGATATAAGGAAGAAATTCTTTACTGTGAAGGTGGTGAGGCACTGGAATGGGTTGCCCAAGGAAGCTGTGAATGCTCCATCCCTGGCGGTGTTCAAAGCCAGAGGACAGAGCCTTGGGTGACATGGTTTAGTGTGGGGTGTGCCTGCCTATGGCCAGGGGGGTTGGAACTGGATGAACTTAAGGTCCTTTCCAACCCAAACTATTCTATGATTCTATAATCTGACCTAATGCTGTTGAAAAAACAATGTGTCTCAGCACAGTGAGGTCTTGGAGGGACTCTCACACACAGGATCCGATCACAGAGGTGAGGATAATGTTTGGGGAAGAGGGCTTTTCTTTGGGTTAACTAAAAGAACAGCCAAAACTTATGTTTTAATTAGTGAGGGAGAGCCAAATGCTCACTGGCCCTAGTTCTAAGTTGGATTTTTCCATTTCTCAAGTGGGTGTAATGTTCTTGGGCCTCTAAAATCTCCAATGTATTTTCTCTTCCTGTCATTTGATTAGGAAATTGTCTGTTGACTTCAGTGGGTTGTGGCTCTAATGACTGCAACCCCTGTCAACCAGGACAGAACTTCTCACTGTTGATGGTACCCGGCTTTGTCTCTGCTTCTGAGATGTGGTCTGACAAAGTTTAGAATGGTGTTCTAAGTCGGAAGAGTTCTCAGTACAAAATTTGAGTGGATTTTTGTATTTCCCCAGCTGTGCTCTGTGTGTATCTGTGGACCAGACTGACTGATCAATGACAGGGCTATGCAGACCTTTCTCGGGTTTTTCTTTTAATAGTTTTCCTCCAAAAAGCAGATGCATAGGATGAAACAGAAGGTTCCTAATTAATAAATGTTTAAAAAGTTAGTTCTGGACATATTTTAAAATAACTTTTCCATGGGAAATAACCAACTAAACCTACCAAGGTAGTTTTTCCAGTGAACTGTATGTGGAGTGGGAAACACAAAGCATCTCTCACTGGAATTGTTCCTAGAAGGTTTGAGCTTAGCAAATGTATGAGGTTTTCATACGAGTTGGTAAAATGCTATGTCTGAAGCTCAGCAAATTAATATGTTGGCTGTTAACAGAAGATTCCAGCTATGCTGGTTCATCAGTAAAAGATACAAGATTGAAAGACTTCCAGCCCCACCAAATGGAGATCTCTTGGTAGGTAACCAATCCCAGGAGCAGCTCTGCTGTCTCTCTGCCCGCTGTCTTGAGTCCCATTGAGGCTTCTCGAGGGTTTCAGCAAGCCAAACCTGAAGGGTAAAATGTGATGTTCTGGTTTTCAGCTATAAACAGAGATCAGTATCATGTCAGAACTAGAGGAACTGTTAAAATTGGAAATGCACAGTTTGCTATTACTTATTTTTAAAGCTTAACTCTTACTCAGCTAGTCACAGGACACTATAGAAGAAAGGATTCATTCGTTTGTACATGAAGTACTGAGTTACTTTGCGCTCTTTATTTTCTTTTCTTCTTTGGACAAATGTGGAGTTTGGAGCATCTTTGATTGCCTTCCATTTATTACTCTGTCCTTGCATTTTTATACTTGCTGATGATTATTGGCATATAAGCAGTAGTCGTTACATTAATGTATTTTATAGGGCTGATGCTATAGTTGTCTCTAACCTTTGGCAAAACAGTCTGTATACTTCAGGATGTGCTGCCAAACACACTTGCTTTATAATGTTTCTGCTTTCTCAAAATTAAGGTCAGGTATTTTCTGAAACACTGGCAAGGACATTTTTAAATAGTTGTTTTGTGTCTTAAGGACACAAACAACTTGAAAAAAATGATGGGGAAACACAGTGCTGCAGGAACATGAAGTTGTGAAAGTTCTTTTCAGTCTTCACTGTTTCAGTTTACTCTTTTTCTGTTAAGCAGAAAAAGCAGAGCTATTGGTTGGAAGTTCAAAACAAAAATCTTCAGTTTTCTCCACCCCAATATATATATTTTTAAGACAATCATGTAATTAGTAAACTGCTACAATGACAAGCCTGTTCCATGTTAGAGCAGGAAAAAATTAGGGGACTTGTTACATAAATTCAGATAAAGCTGAAACATTACCATAACCCATGGTGAATGCAGGTGTCCGTGGCCCAGCACGGGAGGCAGATGTGTGCTTGAGGTAGAATATGAAGAAAACTGTCATTGACACAGGTAGGTCTTGGATTTGGCACTGAGCATCCCACACTGCACATCAGCATCCTGCAAGACCTGGCTCCTGCAAGGCAGGTGGGAAGGATACAGTGGAGGATGCAAAACGTGGAAGGTGTAGAGGGATGTGGGTTTATTTGTGAGGGCCAAGAAGCCTGTGCAGAAAGGATGCTGTTAAAGGCCAAGGAAAATGGAGCAAAACTGTAAGCAAGCCTTACAGTTCATAAAGAACTACCAAAAATTTGTGTATTTTCCTGAAGAGAAATTGATGTTTGCATCTTCATCCCTATTTTTTATTATTTTGTTTTTCCATGGAAAATAAGCTTTCTCACACCTTCCAGTTTCACCCAAAGCAAATACATTATACTGAAAAAATAAATCTCTGAATTAATCTGTTTTCTTGTCCTGTTTCCACTTTATCACTTTGTGCAAATATTTGAAAGGATAACTAGGTGCTAACCTTGAATGTTTGATGTTAGGACTGGCTTCTGCTCATTGCTTACCAAAATAAGGTCACTGTGTAACAGCAATAGTGTAAGTAAGCGTCAATATGGGGCACTGATATTATAACAGAAGACTGGAATTCAAAATAAAAATCAAATAGAGGGGTTTAGAGTGAGTTAAATTTATTACAGCAGCGCCCTCAAGTGCTGTGACACTTTAAAGGTCTTACGGTGTCTCTCACAGGACAGTGGGGGTATGTTTGCTGGTATGTGTGTGCTAATAAACACATTATTCTTTAATGTGTTTAGCCCAGTAAGAGCATATATATTATTTTGGTGTAATTTTGCGTGCTCATACAAACCTATGAGACTATTTAAATTAACTACAGCGTGAAGGGAAGTGTGCTGGTTTGGGAGTTTCATTTTTCATTGCTCTGCGGTAAGGAAGGTTTGGACCAGTTTGGACCTGAGATGGTAGAAGGGGACCTCAGAGAAGCTTTCTTCAGCTGGGGCAGTGATGGGCCAGGTCCTGCAGGATGCTAGTCTGAAGCTTGGGATGCACAGAGCCCAGTGCATAGCTTTGTAAACTGTTCTTCAGCTCCCGTGGTCCTTTCTTAGTTTAAGCTGTGACGATAATAGAGCAGAATCTATAGTGTGACTCAGAACCTTAATGAAGAATTTGTGTGGATTTAGGCATAGTATCCACTCTACTTTGGTACTGGGATAACTGCACCTGGGAGGCTGTGGACTTTTAACCAGTACATTGTTTTTAATATATAAACTGTATGCACATAACTATGGCACTATAACAACTGTGGTCTGCTAGGGGTGTTATATATCCTAAACACACCCGCATCATTTCGGTTGTGCAAGGAGCCCATAGCCCCTGGGCTTGCTGGGCTGTGGTTTAACCAGCAGAATTCCACCTGTCCTTGAGGCAGCTGCTGGAAGGAGCCCACTCTTCAACTTGTGAGCAATAAAGCCACAGTCGCTTCTAAAATTTTAGCTGTGTGACAAAGCTGGCTGTGTGATTTCCTGCATTCCCTAGAATTCTCTCCTGTTAAGCTGTCCACCTCCTAGTCTCCCAGCACATTTGATCAAAGCAGGTCTAGCCATCTTAGTTCAAAAGTGGAATCACCGAATGATACTGGTGTGTCTGGAGCAGTGAGTTTAGCTCAAGACAATGATTCCTTAGGGTAATGCAGTCATAGCACCTAATAATTACCTGTACCCACAGAATGAACATTTGAGGCATTGCTGAGAGCAGAAGGTGTCACTTGCAACACTTTCCATGTAAAAATAATGCCCTTTCCTCCTAATAGTTATGGAGCATTTTTGTAACGATACTTCAAAGTCTCTATTTTATATTCCTTGCGTGTGCTATCCAAATGTGTATTTTATGGTGTCCTTTTGTGTGGGTTTCTCTGTATCCAGAGGGAATAGCAGTTGTAATAGTGATAGCAATCTGTGGAATGAAGAATTGCAACATTTGGGCCATACCCACTCTTAATATTTGAGTCTTGAATGAGTATTTCCAGAATAAAACAGGAAGAAAGTAAGAGGTCAGAGGGAAGAGAATTTAGAAATCATTCAATTGTTTGACTTATGAGAAAAATAAAATAATGACACATATTTAAAACAAACAAATACAAAGGTCAATGGCCATCTGGAGATCCAGTAGCCCACGATCAGTAGGGCTTTTTTTGGCCACTTAACCAAGGAAGTTTTAAAGCCTTTGGCCTAATTGCTGCTCTCCACTACACATGTGGTGTTTCACATAGTCTTTCATTACGTCACCTTGAGATGGTTTTGATTTGCATGAGGAAAAACAATGACTGCTTTTACCTCATTAGAAGTTTCACCATGCTGGAGCAGTGCCAGAAGAGATGGTTATTTGATGCAGCCCCTATTACAGCAGCCTTATTGCTCCCTGGTATGGGCTGGAGGAAGATGCTGCTAATTATTATGGACACCCAGCAGACTCCTTAGGTATTTTGGACCAAAATACAAGGACAGTGTGTGAAATACTGCATGTTACATGTCTGTAGGCAGGCATAAAAGATGGTGAGCTTTGTATTCATAGAAAAGATGTCTCTTAATTGTCTTTTTTCCCGGGGATAATTTATTTATTTTAGCATAGAGAACTTTATCTACATATCCAACTTTATTTCTGTTTTATTACATTGTAATCTATTTATGGAGCAAGATGACTCTGTTCCAGAAGGAATTATCCCAGAATAAGTATGGCCTCATACATAGCTGGGCTTTTGGTGCTATCACAATTTGTTTGGTTCACAAGGACCAGCCTACCTCTGTACCCTGCATAGCTCTGGCATTATTCTCGCTGGATGTCCTCAGCCACGTGAATTCTGGCATGCAGTTAAACGCACCACTGCACTCACAGTTTCACATCTGTTGAATCCCTGATCCTGACCTATAATCCTACATGACCACAGCTGGAGATACTAGATATATAGTCTTTCTGAGGGTGAAATGCCCAGGCATGTCTTAGCGGGGAACACCATGACATCTGGAAGCAGCAACAGCACATCTAAAGGAGCACTCTCCAGTCGGGAGCTTTGGCAGAAATGTGGAAGTGCTTCAGGGCAGAAACGGTCTCCAAGAACATCTTCCAGGGTTGATGCATGTTATTAGGAGCTGTGTATTTTCACAAGAGGTACACATGCTCCCTACTCTCCTCCCCCTTGCTTCTGCAGCGCTGGGGCTGGGTATCTTCAGAGGACACTGACAAACATCACACGCTGTATTACAGTATCACAGGGACAACTTGCGCTGTCTCTTTGTTCTCTTTGCACCTGCTCTGCCCTCACCCTCCGAAAAGGAGGGAGTAAAGAAAGGGGAGAAGAAAGAAAGGGGGAGGAGGGAGGGGGGAAGAGCTATGAATACTTGGCAGACCTCTGAGAGGAACATGACCAGGGAGTTTGTTTTTGCAAACGGAAGAGGGGGCCAAAGCTGCAAGGACTGAGGGTGGGTTTCAGGTTAAGAAAGGAAGAGGGTGAGAATAGGAAGGCGCCAGGGAAGTGAAAGAGCAGAGGAAAGGGTTGAGGGAGTTTGAATGCTTGTGCGGCTGGGGAGCAGCTGCAAATAAAGACTTACTAAGGGCTCAGCCCCAGGAGTGGGCTGGAAGGGAGAGGAGCTCCTGGCTGGAGAGGTCCAGGCAGGCAGCTGGCCTTATGAGGTGCATGGGGCAGGAGAACCTGGGAGGCTGTGATCCAGGTGCCTACACCAGGAAGGATAAGGACTACTGGCCCAGCAAAATAACCCTCCGGAGTCACAGTCAGAAGCACAGTGTCAGCACTGGAAAAGCTTGTTGCATTTTGTAGCTGCCCAACCTAGCTGGGTCCTTTTGGTTAAAAACCTGGGTCTCTGGGTGCACAGGCCAGTGGGGTGTGCGTGTGAGACTGGGGGTTGGTCAGTGTGCCCAGCTCTGCGGTGTGGCTGCCACTGTTCTCCTACTACAGTTTTTGCATCTGAAGTGGGTTATTATGTGCAACTCAGTTGGGAAAAAATAAGTTCCTCGAGCTATGCCTCACCTTATTACCAATTTCTGTGGTATTAGTCCACAAGCTTGTCTTTATAGCTTGGGTGAAGTTGTACCTTTTTTGTCTCTGTCTTGCTTTTGCTTTTGAAACCTGTGGCTGTAGCACTCCCATGGCAAATTCAGGCCTTTTACAGAGATTTCACTCTCTGCTAATTAGAAAGTACTCCCTCCAGCCCTTGGGATGAGCTTTCTTGCGCAGGACAGGTTTCTTCAGGGATGCTTACCTGTTCCTGTGTTACCTGTTCTGAATGTGTTCTTGGCTATCATTCTGCACCAACTTGGTCAAGATTGAAAGAAAGGATGATCTGGATTTTTTGCAAACACGGAGTTACAACACTGATAGCAATGTGGTAGCGAAGTTTCCATTTCCCTTCTTCAAGCATCTCCTCCCAGAAAGGCATTTGCAGAACCACTGCTGCATTCTCATATTAATGACTTTCAGGATCATGGTTTCTAGTTTAGCTTCTAGTCTTTCTGAAAGCAGCCTGAAAATGGCACTTGATTGGTAATGTCACATTGTAGGAGGTGGCTGGTGTGAACCCCTGCCTGTAGCAGGCACCTAAAAGCAAGCAGAATTGGTAGAACTCTGTGCATTATAATCAGTTTTATAATGCATACAATGAGCACAGCTCCAGGACAAGTCTGGCCAGCTTGCTGCACGTCTGTTTTGGTGATATGTGAACTTTTGGAAAGGCAGCGGAACACATAGACACTTTTTGTTCCTGTATAAACAAGGCGATGTGAGTGTGTACGTGGTACAGCTATGGAAGGAAACACAGCCTGAAAACTCTAGTGGAGGCAAGACCATAGGTGATGTGATTTCCCACTGAGAAGCCAAAATCAAGCAGGATTATCAGAAAAGCAACTGAAATAGGGCTATTAGGAGGAATAAGTGTATGTAATGACGTTGCAAACTGTTACAATCATTTTTTTGCTGGGTCCCACCACCCTTACTACTTTTTTCCTCAGCTACAATCCATGAAGTACTGGCACTGAACTTTGACTGTCAGTCCAAACAAACCACACTTTCTAGCACTGCAGAGCACTGAGAAATGTTTCAAGTGTCCCCAAAAGACTTGTAACTGGAAGGTATATTTTCCTTTTAAGTCTCATAACTTTGGAAAGGTTTGACCCCTTAGTTTTAAGTGGCTGGGATTTGCGCATTTGTGCAAATAAATCGCACTAAAATGCTGTTGTTTGCTGCCAGTGGTGGTGGTTGTTGCTGCTTGGTGATGTGTAAGGTATCCTCTGTCTGAACCAGGATTCTTTGTTTCGGTAATAACAAGAAAACCTGTGCTTACAAGAGAGGTTTTAAAATGTGTATTAGATGGGAGGTGGCATTACCGTGGCACCTGGTTCCTCTTGCTTGGGAAGGAGTGGCTTCCACTGAACTGGTTCTGGGCCATGCCCTTGGGACTTCAGTTTAGTCTCACAGGTCTCTGCTGCACATGCAGTTTGTGTGTCCTGCACAGGTGCTAATGGAAATTTTTAACATTTAATTCAGAAGGCATTGGTAACAGTGAAGGAATAAATATCACATTGTTAAAATCTCCTGTATGAATTATTGCACTGTGTGTTTATGTCTGTGCCAGTCTAGACCAACTTCTACAGCTATCAGCCTTGAGATGGCTCCAACCCCTCTCTACCCCCAAACCCAAGACCGGCATCCAGCCTTATCCAGAGCTGCTTCCTGCATCATTTCTAAAGGCACCTCCCAAGCCATGCCTAGAGGTGTTTTCAGCCTCCACCTCTTAATGCAATTCTAAAGTCATATCCAGAGCAACCTCAGACCTGCCCCTGGGTCCGGGTCTGCAGTTGGTTGCTCCCACCGCTCCTCTGGAGTGAACTAACACGTTGATCACATCTGGAACTGCCTCTGGAGCCCCCTTTGCTGTGCACCAGGCGAGGTCCTGCCCTGGGCTGAAGCTGCCCCCAGTCGCCAACCTCCTCTGCTTTCCGTGCCACCAGCCCAGTTGTACATTTGCCAGGCCTGCCAAGCAGGGCACAGGGCATGCATGGGTTACTGTCTTTCTTTTCCTGTTCGTTGTGTTTTTCCCGTCCCTTTCCCTGATCTCCCTGGAAGCAGCAGTCCTTTCAATGTGTGCTTTGTGGAAGCAGAACTGTCTGAGCCCTTTAAGCGGGAGATGAGCTCAGGTAGAAGGAACGCAAAGAGCTCCTTTCATCAGCCAGGGCCCCGCCAGCGGCTTCGGGGCATGTCCGGCTAGTTATAAATGGATCATGTGTTGCTATTTTTAGCCAAGAGAGGATTGTAAATATAAAAGGGTATAAAGTGCAAAACTTAGCAACAGTGGCGTTTGTTTGCTTTTGCTTTTTTCTTTTTTTTTTTCTTCCCTTCCCCGCTGGCAGGAATGTGTTGGGAGAGGAATGAAGTTAGAGCAGGAGATTTGCTGGGTGATTGCGTTTGGACTTTGCACTGCATGCAGCTTCTCTTAATATATATATGTGTGTGTGTGTGTCTCCATGCAAAGGAGGGGCAGGAGGAGGGGAGTACGAGCTCTTCTGATAGTGTTTAAAGAGAGTTAAAAGTGCAGCCTGGAATGAAATGCAAGCTCTGGAAGCAGAAGGGGAGAGCGGGAGGAAGACGGGGGGGGGGGGGATCAGTGGGGAAGGGGTGGGGGTGCGGGGAGGAGCGGAGCCCTGCCTGCGTGGGGACAGAGTTCAGCGAATGGAAAACACTGACACGGGTAAAAATAGGAACAGCGGGGTTAAAAATAGCATCTGGTGAAATAAACGTGCAGCGAGTCCTGAAACCCTCTTGGGAACTTTTCCCTTCTGATCCGTTTCAGCCCTGCGCCCCGTTGCTTCTCCAGCAAGAAATCCCAAAGCAAACCCCTCAGCAGATTGAAAACGTTAAAGCAGCACCCTGAACCCTGCAGAGGATGAACTTGGGTTACTTTTTGACGGTTTTATGGATTATTTTATATATATATGTATTATTTGCTCAAACTTTGCGCCAGAGGGGAGGACAACAAATTCCCCTTACGCTGCGCCTGTGCGTAGTCCTGGACCAGACCAGTTAGCAGGTCCTTGGGGTTGTTTTTTGGAGGGGGGTGTGTTTGTTTCTTTGTCTTTATTGTTATTTTTGTGATGCTGGCGTTCTTGCTTTGCTTTTTAAGACCCTCTCGTGGCTTCCGGGAGCCGCTGGTCCTGCCCGGCTCCTCAGCGGCAGCAGCAGCAGCAGCAGGGCCCCGGGCAGCCGGATGCCGGGGCCGGGGGTGTCCCCGCGACTGAGGGGTGCATCCTTCCCCCCCCCCCCCCCCAGGCGGGTGGCAGAAGGAGGGAGCAGTGAGGACGGGGAGACCTTGAGCAGCTCGTCCCGTGGTGGAGCAGAGGTTGGCCGGTGCCTTCCCTCTGCGGGGCTGCGGTGGGAGGGTGCCGTCGGGGGCTCGCAGGCAGCTCCTTAGAGGTTTTGTTGCAGCTCAGGCTGTAAATGTCGCTTGTTTTGACTGGACTGGGTAACTGAGGCAGAAACAATCCCTGTGACAGACCCTGAGGCAGCCCCGCCACGGGGCAGAGACAAGCAGGAGGTCCAGCGGTTCAGTGCCAAGCACGGTTTTAATCACGTTATTTTTAACTAAGCAGCTGGAACTTCCCCCGTGGCTCTCTATGGCCCAGGTAAAGGCAAGGGGCATTGCGGGGTGCCTGCTGTTGTCAGCTCCTTCAGCCTCCACCATGCCCAGCATCTCCTGCCCAGCCTGCTGGACGCCGCTGATGATAAACACAAACCCCGAGATGAAACGAGTTCCTGTATCGCGACATGTCTGATGTCGTGAATTCATAGGGTTTAAATTGCAGGTTGATGTGTCCCTGTTTTTCAGGCCTGGTGTTGGCCTCCCAGATCCTGATGCCATGGCTGGAGGTGCTGGGGAGGGCATTTTACCTGGCAAAGTGAGGCAGGAAGCCAGCGTCCCTAATTGTATTTAGCAAGCTCAGCCCTCACCATTTAATTCCTGTTTTTTTTTTTAAGGATTGGACATTCCATGGCTTGTTTCTCTAGATCATTTTAAATTACTTCTGATGCTTAAATACATTGCGTATGGAGCCTGTCAAAATCCTTTAACCACTATATTTTTGAAAGCACAAATATGCTTTCATTGATAGAGTAGCTAAAAAAAAATACTTCTTGTATTTGAGCAAAGCTGTTTGGTTTTTTAATTATGTTGTTCAAATCCTTCTGATTTGATCATTTCTTATTTGATTCAGCGGATAAAACTGATGCAGAAACTCCTGTTACGAATCTAAACTAAGCATTCATTTTCTTATCAAAATATTATTATAGAAAAATATTAGTCATTCTTCTTGGCATAGTAAACAAAGAAACATGTGGATGTGTTAATTTATTCCAGACCCAGCAAAGAGGGATAGTTTATATAAGTAACATAAATAATTCTTGACTATTTAGTATCGGATCACTGTAACAATAGTTGACTAATAGTCAGATGTCTGAACTACATCTTGCCCGTTTCTATTCTTTAGGGAATTTAACACTTAGTGTTTTTTTTCAGGAACTGCCATTTTTAAATAGTTACCTTTTTACATACTTAATATTTGTTCCCCTCCATAATTTATTAAGTCAGAACTAGGAGCAAACAGCTCTAATCTAGTTGAAATTAATCCCCTGGGAGTCTGCAAAGAAATTAAACTGCGATCATAGATCTTGTGAAAGAGTTTAAGATGAGTATATACAAGAGTTACATTAATAGTAATTAAAAGAAGTTATTAAAAGTTATTAAAAGTAGAGTTATTTTTAAAGTTTATTATTTTACTCTCTAGCATAGGTAAAATAATATTTTCATTCTCAGAAATAGTGATGCATTGGTTAGGCATTTTTTTTTAATCATGCTAATGGATTGTTGAATTATAGATGTCTGATGCCAAATTGCATTGATGGTACAGGCATGAAAGTAAAAAGTGAAAAAAAATTCTTACTACTGTGAGCACATGAAATTCCTGTATTTCTGCATATGGCTCTGCTAAATTGTTGTTAAATTGTTAGTTGTTAAATTGTTAGCATTGCTTTCTGAGTTATTTTGCTCCTGTTCATAACTGCTTAACATTCTGTTACGTTTTCCCGACTTTGAGAATGCAGGTGGCATGTCACTTTGTGTTGGTAATTGATAACAGCTAGCTAAGATTAACTTCTAGGATTATGTTGGTTTAGATAACAAAATTCCACCATTGTATTTTTGCATTTGCCTGAGCTTTAAAGAAATCAATCCTGTGGTTGCTCCTCGTACAAAATTTAACCTCCCTTCTGCCAGTGGTATGATGGTGAGAATGTTGATCGTAGAGTACAGATGTACACAGTAAGCACTTAAACACTCATGGGTATTTTAGCTACTTTCTAAAATAATAAAAAAATATATAATTGTCAAATCTAGAAGGCATTAATAACTTGCCATTTTGTTTGAAAGGGATAGTCAGATAAACAGTGTTTTATGTAGGGAATATATTGGAGAGTTTTGAAAACATAAAAAATTAGTCGTTTTTTTGACAATGTGGAGATAGAATATCTCTGGAAAGTCACAGCTGAGCACTTGCAGTCCTTGTTCAGAATGATTTTTACAGAAGTAGATTTTTTGGATGCATGGGAGGGAATTCAATGCCGTGCTCTAGAAACTTGACAGAAGAATTAAATTTTGTTAGAAAAAAATGAGACATTAATTGCAAATACAAAAATCTCTAAAAAAAAGATAATTACCATTTTTCCTTGTAAACTTCTCCTATTGTTTGTTATCATGGTAAGGACATAAAAGAGGGGTGTTGAATCAACCATTTTGATACTTGCATTTTTCCTTGGAACCTGGCTTACCCCCCTTCCCCCCCCATGAATACATTGAGTTCAAGATGGCATAAATAAAATTTATTAATTTAAATTACTGGCTAATACATTTCTTCCTCATACTATGATTACAAGTTTACACATAGATGAGTAAGATGATACAGTTAATGTGTTTCATATTTTGATATCGTTTTTAGAGTTAATTTTTCATGTAAATAGTTTTATATGATTGTCAGATTAGTGTATTTAATTTTGTCAGGATTACTACAAGCTCAGTGCTAAAAGGCATGTGGGGGGGCACGAAGCTGCTTTACAAGTATTTGAAGATTATTCTGTACATTTATACTGGCTCAGTGCTAAGAAGTCAGATTGTCCAAAATGTGAACTGTAACTGAAGCATTAAACATGCAATCTGTATTTCAAGGAAAAGTAGGGAATTTGATAGCAGCAATCATGATTAGAAATTTAGAAATCTTAAATGATGGGAGAAAGTAATATGAAATAACTTG
The DNA here is from genome assembly GCA_039877255.1 of Loriculus beryllinus. Taxonomy (NCBI): domain Eukaryota; kingdom Metazoa; phylum Chordata; class Aves; order Psittaciformes; family Psittacidae; genus Loriculus; species Loriculus beryllinus. Next base: position 19,678 of record JBCJKH010015840.1, read on the forward strand.
GGGTTTAACTCTAAAAATAAAATTCCTAGGTCTTGATGAAAAGTAGATTCTTAGCATTTTTCTAGATCCTAAAAAATGAGCACAGGGAAAATTAACATTCTGAGAAGCTGTAGCACGGCATTTCTAAATAAAAGAAGGAATGCAACTGGTGAGATACTAATTACGACATTTGTTATTGATCCCTAGGGTTATTTCTTCTCCCCCTTCCTCCAGGGAAAGTGAATTAATTAAAGCAAGTAAAATGCTGAGGTTCTTCGGTGAGAGAACAGGAACACAACTTATGCTTGGCACAATTCAAATAGTAAACCCCACCAAACAGTGTCTCAGACTAGAAGAGCCGCAGCTTTGCTGAGCAGCCTCTGCCAGAGCTTGCTGGAAACCTGCTCGTGCTCTCCTAGCTTGTGCACCACGCTTTCCTGTGTGCACTAGCCCGGGCAGACATTTAGATTACTTCTTATTACAAGGGAGTGCATTAACATCAGGAGGCCACACTGCATGAGGAAATATATGACTAGTTCAGCGAAGGTTTGATTGCCTGTAGCTATTTAGCAATACTAGACCTGCTGAACTCTAGTCCTCTAGTACTTTTCTATTTATTTGAATGTACTTTTAATCCTGTTTTCTTGAGTGAGAGATGTAGGGGAAAGGAAGCTTGGCAAAAATCTTGGAGTATTGACTTGCTCTTTGCATATTTGGGGATTCCCTTTGAAATATTCCTAAGGCTTTAGAAAGCTGGAATGGAAAAAGAAACTTATTACAGTAAAACCACTGATGTAATTATAATTTCCTAAAGTGATGCAATGCTTTCTGTTACCTAAATAGTTTGTTTCCGTGTTAATAACAAAACTGAGATTACCAGCCTACAGTTTTAATTTCTTCTGTCAGATTGTGCCAGTTCTGTTCCTGTACTGAGATACTAGTTTTAATTGTTGAAGTCTACTATTGCTCACTATCTCTGTAGCTTGACTCCTGATGCATAGCTGATGTGGGTCTCCTTCCTGTGGGGCAGCCCCAGCTTCCCTGGAGCCAGTCTGCAACCTGCAGAATATCAGATGTGTGTTGGGAAGCTCAAAAGTTGCATGCAATTGATTTGCTTGATTTTAACAACTGTATAAAAAAAAAATAATCAATCTGTAGTCATGATTATGTAGCGATTCATAGTGCTTACCCAGGGGATTTCATTTCCACCCCCCTGCAAATCCCTCACAGTCGGGAGTGTGTAACCAGGTATCCAGCGCATACCACTGGTATCTTACAAAAAATCATCTCTCCAAGATCTCTCCCTTAGGCAGCCCGTAGCTGCCAAAACAGACTCCTGCCGAGTATCAAAGGGCATCCCCTGCAAGGAACCCAGGCTTCTCCCAGCAGTTTTGACAGAGCAGCTGTCTGGCATAACCAGAGCTGCAGCTGGATAGTCCCAACCCTGCTCATCCTGCTTTTTTTTTGTAAGGAGTTTATAAATACACACTGCTGCTCATGCAGTTCCCCGAGTTTAGGATTTTGTGGGTGTTTGATCGAGTCAAAACTACTACATGCAGTGTGTGTTACCAAACCCGGGGAAGAAGCTGTTCCTAGGGAGGGGTCTCGAGCTGCCGGCAGTGGCCCTGGCTGCTCCATCGTGGTCGCTGGCGCTGGTCACTCTGCACTTTCTATACATTGAAAACAAGAGAAGATTCCAAAAAAGCATTGGCAGCTGCTGCCAGTGGTTATGGGGAGCCCCTGCATGGTCCTTTGCTGTCCATCATGGGCTCTGCAGCCATGAGGTCTGCAGCAATGTGCTTGCTCAAATGCTTTCACGCAGCCCAAGGAAGACGTCCGTTGGTGCTCATCCTAGAAAGAGCCATTCTCAGGGTTTTATGCGTCATGCATGAGCATTGAAACTTAGCCCGATGGAAGCCCTCAACCCAATGCATGGATTTCGAGTGGAGGTCCTGAGCACAAGAGGCCCCGGGGAGCCTCCAAAGAGCATTAAAGCCCATGCCTAGAGGAGGATACACATGCTTAGGCCCTACTTTAGGCACAGGAGGAACGGATGTACAAATGCAACTTAGGAGGATTGGAAAAACGTGCCAGGTTTATTGTTATGGTTTTAGTCAAGCTGGCAAGTGAACCCAGCACAGAATTAATGCGGCTGCAGGCTTCTTCCAAAGCAGCGTAAACCCACACCACCCAAGGGAGCACCCAAGCTTTGTGCCGAGCACAGATGAAGGCAGGGTTTGTAAGGCTGTGGCTCCTCTTGTGCATGCTGCCTGGGAGAGGGCCACTGGTGCAGCAGCAGCAGGTCAGCTTTCCCATATATGGGAAAACCCTGCTCTGATTTTTAAAGCTCTGTGTTGTGGCAGTGCTGAATATGGTAATTTTCTAAGCGAAGCTGAGCGCTTGTTATGTTCATTTGTATACCAGCATCTGGAACGCTGTCATTGCGGTTGCCACTGCAAGGTATACACGTGCAGCCTTTATGCGGGCAGGTTCCCAGCCGTTTCCCACCTATTTAGGATTTTCTAATAAAAGAGTGAACCAGGGGTATGGCACAGGGGAAGGTTGATGCTGAGATGCTCTAGAAAAGCAAATGAGCAGAGGGCCCCATACACAGGACGTTCTGCATTGCTAGTTTGGTGAGATAGGATGAGCATTGTGGCAGTAAATGTGCTGGTTCAGAGGCATTATTTAGTAATACGTATTATTTTGGTAGTATTTGGATTTACACAGAGCTCATCCCTATACTAATCTGAATGCTTTACTCTTCTCCAAGCCTTTGCAGGCTGCCCATAGAGCTCGTAGACAACCAGCCTGTCATCTCTGTAATTCTTGTAATCTAATTATTGCCTGCCAGAGCAGCGAGTAACTTCTGCTAAAAATCCATCATGTGCTTACTGCCTTGATGCAGAAGTCTGATCTGGAGTAAGGGTCGGCCAGAAATGTCCTGAGGGCTCCTGGGAATATCAGGAAGCTGAGGTGCCTCTGGGACTGTGCCCATGGTGGAATTTTTCTCTTGGTTGGTGTTCACCTGTGTGTGTGTTTTCTCAGCAATTAAAAGGCTGAGGGAAATGGGAAGGAAACAACCATGTCTGCCTCTAGGACAAGGCAGCTGCTTTCTCCTGTGGGCAAATGTGAACCAGGCTCCTGCCCTGGCAGCCTGGGACAGGCAGACCTCCCCCCAGGCATTTTGGGTGCACTAAATCTACCCATTTGGGGGTTTTGTTTGTTTGCTTTTAAAGGAAAAAAATAGAACATTAATTATTATTTGTAAAGGGCTAGCTTCTCACTACAGAACAGCCCAAGTGAAGTTAAATTATAGTTACTTTGCTTAAAATATTAAGAACAGTTTGCTGCCATTGCCCAGCTGACCACTATTTTTGAGCCAGCAAGTGTTCAGGAGTGCCTGATGGTGCTCCTGGTGCCTCCCCTGATGTTTATCCATTGATTTGGGGTGGCAGTGAAGAATGTTCTTTGATGCAAGCCTGACAAGTCCAGCAACAGAGCTGCCAGCATGAACAGGATGTGAATCTAGATTTGGTTTTTCTTTTTTAATGAGCTTGTTTGAAACCAGCCTTCTTGCAGCCCTTCCGAAAAGAAACCAGAAATGAAACCCACCCTGGCAATTCTTTACATGGCCCACGTCACTGCTGGTTATTCCTTCCACGTGCCCTGTTTTAGGGACAGCACCTGTGGGAATGTGCCGTTTTCTCAGTAGCTGGAGAGGAAAACGTTACAGGTACTTGCTGGCTGGAAAAGAAAGATGCAGCAAGCAGCAGCTAGTTGCAAAATAGCTGTTTTAAAGCAGAAGCTGCCTGGCTCTGCCAAAGCTGAAGGGCCAGCCCCAGAATGGAATGCTTATAAAAATAAGATGGTAAGCATGCAGCAGAGAAGGAGTAGAGACCAGGAAGTTTCAGTGTTACATACAGCATGATACTCTGCTTGGAAAAATGTTGTCACGATTATAGAGATACGGGCATGGGTCCATAGTTGAAAGGCATAGCCTAGTACCCATCATTAAGGTGATTTTAATCTCTCATTTCCAATTTTATCTGTGGAAGAACTGTCTTTGGCTTGAAAATTCTCATGTGAAATGTCGAGCCAAAGGAGGTGTGTTTTGTCTGGGGAAAAGTTTGAAGCAATTGGTTAAGGCTGGTTTTGAATTATAGAGGGGGAGAAATTTGTCTTATACCATTTCAAAACATAACAGTGTATTGAATTATTTAAAAATCTAGAGGATGATAGATTTATTTTAGTTTAACCGTGTTGATATTTTTGTAATGGTTTGGATTTTCAACAAAATGAAAGAAAGTGCTCCTTTCATGCAACCTGATGGGGAAATAAAAACAAGAGAGCAACCTTTGAGAACACAAATGCTGCAGCCCCTCAGACATCCTGGATTACAGTGGGATATCTTGATCAGCAGTACTTGAGAAGTCTTGCAGTCTGTAAAAAGGTTTTTCTCCTATTTTTTTTTAGTAGCTGAATCCAATTTCTGTCATCTTTGTTAAAAGCCAGGCTGTTCCGTGAGCCCTAATTACACCCAGAGGGACAAGTTTCTGCTGGGACAGGGGCTGTAGATGTGCAAGAACTGGTGTGAACTCTCTGACGTCATTCTCCTTCAGGAGTTGTAAAGAGGCTTCAAAAAGTCAATGTGGGGCACTGGAGAAGGGACAAATCTGAGCAGAGGAGGAGTACTTGGCTGACGCTTGGGTGTGTGCTGTCAGCTGGGAAGATGCTAAGTTCTAGCACTCCTCTGGGTTTAAAAGTTATTTAGGAACATACAGTCGAAGGGCTAGAGAGAACGTTTACAACTATTTCTGCAAACCCCAAATCTTACACATTTGGGAAAAAAAGAGCTAAAGCACTCTTGAAGTAGTCTCTGTCTTGCTGTCTTGCTCTCTCTTCTTTCCCTGCTTCCCCATCAGAATGACAACACAGCCACTGAACTTTCATCTTTAGCCATTAAAGGCTACTTCAACAAAAAAAATCCCTCTCTGGCCTTTTAACAATTACAGCAGTTGCTTGCAAGTGAGTAGGTGTTCCTTCTTTTGAACTGGCAGTTTATAGGCAAGCTGTACCTTCTTGTGGTGTCCTAGCAAGAAGTTAATAAATTACAGACACTTAACCACTCTTCTTCTCATTGCAAATATGTAACAGCCTTTGCAATCACAAAAATGTGTTCACATAATAACTTAGCCTATAGAATATTATTCCAGCAATTAATTTATTTTCCTTGCTTTTTTGCTCTTACCTTACCGCAGCAGGGACAGAGTGGTTCATCTCTTGGGTATTTAATTGCAGGGCAGACAGTTTATGGGTAGGTGGGGGTATTCCACATGCGTTTTCCTGTGTTTCATGCATTGTTTTGAATTTTCAGCCTTCTCAGTTTGGTCCTTAAAAAACACCTGAAGTGAAATCACCCTGTGAGCCACTGATCTGGTTATGTGTTATGTCAGGCTCTATCAGTGTCCATACAAAATGCTCTTCGAGCTCTGCATGAGGTACTGTGTCTGTTATGCTGGAGATTTTGCATATCCTACCAGGGCTAGAAAGCACCGAGAGGAGACCCAGCAATATTTGGGTCCATTCCTCCTCTTTCATAGCCCCAAAGTTTGATATACGTACTGGTTTATATCACAGCCCAGACCGTGCTCTGGTTCTATTGCAGATGTTTTCCCCTCCTGCTCTCCTCTATCTTTAATAGATAATGGAGTGAAAGTATTTTGTTTATTGGAAAGACCTTAGCTGACATGATTCAACCTCAGCAAACAATGAACGTGTGTGTATATATATGTGTGTATATATATATATATGTGTGTGTGTGTCACCTTTACAAAGTCTACCAAAACGCTCTGTGTGCACTCCAAAGGTGGTGCTTCTGTCAAAGATGTTGGTGTTTACTTTACAAGCAAGGAAAAACTCTTTAGGACCAGCAAAAACTAGGTCTAACAAAAATAGTTTAAGTAAACAAGATGTTTCTCTCTTGAGAGGAGGTAGATGTGCCTGTGTAAGGACATGATCCCTATGGAGTCTGCCATGCCACAGGGTATAAATAATAATAATCACCTTCCCCCCACCCCTCCCTTCTTCCTTCTTAGGCTTAACTTCTGAG
>JBCJKH010015844.1:0-10293 GCA_039877255.1 Loriculus beryllinus
ATGCAAGGGCCCCAGGCTGCACCAGGGTAGGTTTAGACTGAATATTAGGAACAATTCCTTCATACAATAAGGTGCCCAGGCACTGGAACAGGCTGCCCAGGGCAGTGGTGGAATCACCCAGCCTGGATCTACCATGTAGATGAGGCCCTCAGTGATATGGTGATATGGTGATATGGTTTAGTATCAGTCCTGGCAGTCCTGGGATAAAGATTGGACTTGATACTAAAGGACTTTCCTTTAGAATGAAGTTAATTCTATGATTCTATGATTTTGTGTTCAGCTTTGAGAGAACAGATATTATTCTTTTCTTCTGAAATATATATTAAATTTAGAAGCAATTTTAAGAAAAGTGATTAACATCCATCTCCTCCCCCCCAAAAAAAAAAAAAAGAAATCAAAGTAATTCCATGACAGCTAAAAGAAACACTATCTCTGACTGCCATGCTAGGATAAGGGTCTGCCATGCTAGGATAAGGGTCTGTAATCATTCTGTTGTTCTCCATGAAGGTTTAGTTTTCATCTAAAAGCTGTTGTCCAGATATTACAATGGGCAACAGCCTACTTCAGTTCCCAAATTAAAAAAGGTAAACTTCCCTGTGATATGCTCCTTTAAACCTATTTTGTCTACCATCCCAGTACAGTCTGCTTCCCTATGACCCAGAATGACAGGAGCATCTGCAGGAGAAGGAAAGACATACGTCTGGCTGTCACTGTGTACCCACAGCATGGCAGGGTGCAGCAACATATATTCCAGGGCTATGGCTTTAATTTTCATTTCAACTGTTCCAAGCCTCCTCTAGTCCAGACAAATAATAGGACTTGAGGGGGTTTTACTTATTTTGGTAATTTTCTGCTTTGGATTAACGTTTTTGTTCACAACCTTTATGTTTTCAAGCGTGCAATTCATCACAAAAGCTTTCATGTCTGGTTATCATAGTCTGAATATTCCCTCAGTTGTAATAGATATTATTTATACTTTGTTGATGAAATATTTGGTCGGTAATGCAGTAGGATAGGTTTAGAGATGAATTTGAAAAATCACATCAATTTTATGTTTAGTTATCTAAATTCTCACCTTGTCCTACGTAATATCTCAGACTGGAGGAAATTAATAAACATATTTAATTTCAGTTTTTCTCCACTTTTTTACAAAAATATGTGGTTTCTTTGCACTACAAATTTAATTCAAATAAAAGAAAGGCTAGCTTCCTGGGATCATTGAGGTATTACTTTTCCAATATTTTAGCATTTTGCATGTATTTTACGTTCAATTTTCACATGAAATATTATTAAATATACAGAGAAAAAATGTATTAATCTCTTTCTGTCAATAAACATTTTGTGGAAATGATTTATTTTTCTTTTGGTTTATTTCTTTTTTCTTTCAAGAAAGCTGCAACTGTTCAGCACAGACTAAAGCTTCAGCTGTTTCATCAAGTTGCTGGTCTCTGCATTATGGAATTATAAATCACTTACTGTAATAAAAGCAAATTATAGATTTTACATAAATTTTCAATTTTGCAACTAATGGTTGAATCATAATTCAGACACTACGAAGCTTGTTGTGAATCTGTGAATTTGATAGATGTCTCCTCCATCTGTATTTCATGAAAGCTTTGAAAGAACTGGGTGACATCTCTTCTCGTTGATTTGATTCATACTGATGGTCATTTATTTACTCTCAAGAAAATATCCATTGCAATTTTTGCTAGATGCTAGCATAAATGACTTGTACACTTAGCTTCACACTCCTAAATCCTGCCAACCATAAAACAAAATTCTGAACAATACTTCTCAGACATTTCACATTGTCCTTCAAGGCCCAGTATTGATCCAGTTTCTGACATCTGTGTTTCTGAGGTTGTTGGCATGTAAAATTAATGCATTACAATTATTACAGTATTACAGAGCTGATTCAGTTTAAAATACTGGGCAAAATAGTGGATTATTTCTTCCCTATTTTATTCCTTTTGGTTATTTTCCCTACGGAGTACACAGCTTCAAAATGCAAATGTCCCTCAGTGTATGTGAGACTTCCATTTTGTATTATAGAGTCATAGAATCAACTAGGTTGGAAAAGACCTTTAAGATCATCTATACTTAATTTTATTCAATTTCACAGGGAAACTCCTACAAATTCTTCAAGAGAGCTCTTAATTATTCAGCACAAGTATAACATGTATAGGACAATATAGTGAAGGACAGTATATTGAATTTTAACTATTGTCATCATCAAGAGTTTTCCTAGCTACAGAGAAGGTCCTTCCCGCTTGCAATGGTGAGCAACTGAAATGCTTATGTAAGTGTCTGATGTGATGAAATGACATTTTCAAGTGGCCAAACTGAAGCATTTCTGAGTACTGCATTCTTCAAAGTTGTTCTGGAGGATACCTCAAAGAACATCCAGTATTGCTATCTTCTTACTTACACAAATATTAACCCATGAATTTACAGAACTGCACCTCTGAATTTTATACCTAAAACTCAGGTTCTTTGATAAACTTTGTGTGAAATAAACATAATGTTTACTATTAATGTGTTAGGAGTAATTTAACATTTCTTTTAATCTATGTTTATTATCCTGCTACATTAGAGATATGCATTACCAAGAGATGCTCACAATAACTGTTTTATGGAAATGAAAAGAGGAAAGTTAGAGAGTAATACCCTGTATCTGTTCATAAACTGCTCCATAAGGGAGAAAATGATCATGTTAAAATATTATCACATTACGCTTGTGGGTGCAGGTTTCGGATACAAGTCTGCTATTCTATCACCTTAAATCTAAACACTGAACCTCTCATGATTTAGAAATTCTGTTTAGACCCAGAAATTGTGTTATGTCTGCTTTAAAAATAATTTAATCAACGTGGTATAATGCCACACATGGATGTTAGTGCATTATATTTCAAGTGACTTTTATGACAGTGTAACATATTCCAAACCATAATAAGATTCTGAAGAGATTTTTGTATTAGTTTTACTAAACTGGTTTAATTAACACTGTCAGTTTAAATAATGTACTTCTGTCTGTAAATCAGCCTTCAGCTTTTATGTTCATGAAGAGGGAGTAATAATACTTACTCATTTCTCAGATCCTTGGGTGGAATATGCTATTGACATAGGGAACGTTTTACTTGTTAATACTAAAACACAGGCTATAAGAAAAATGTACCCAGAAAGAATTCAATGTATTTTACTATTAACCTGAAACAAGGCAAGTGATACAAAATTAGATTAGCCTCAGAGAAATTTTAAATCACAATTTCATTGCAGGTAAAAGACAGAATCTAGCCTGTTGTCTGAATGTGAGTTTAGATGTAGACTGGTCCCAAGAATAAGGGTTGGCATTGTGGGATAAGGCACAAGCAGTCATGGAAGCTCTTCCACCTTTGTGCAGTGACCCGGAAATTACCCATAGTATAAAAAGGTTTTGCAATTAATATTTTTTTGTTCTGTTTTTGAAAACTTAACAGCAGAAAAAATTACCTTGTGCTACAGTGGAAGGAGAGATCTCCCACATACATTTAGATGCAGTTTCTCCTTATGAGTGAAAAGCTTTAGGTAAAAGACAGTGACTGTAGCAGCATGCTGGTGGGGATTCAGCATTTGTCCCCAGCCAGCTCTTCAGAATTCTTGAACATCAGAGCAAAAGCTCTGCCTTGCTGCTCCTTTTGCATGGATTTTCACCTTTATTCTTTTCAGTATACTGACTCCCACCCCACAATCCAAACAAAAAAACCAAAACAATCCACAATTAAAGTAATCTTCATCAATGGCTTACATTGACTAAAATCAGTGTCTTTTACACTGAACTACTCTGAGGTGCTACCTTATCTGTACAGTTCACTGTACAAAAAGCTTAATGCTTTATAATGTATCTTCAAAATTCCTCTTCTTTAGAAAGAAATATGCATGGGTCACATTCAGAAGGACCCTAGATAACCCTAAGGAAGAACTGATTCATATGTCAACAATTTTCTCAGCAAATACACTAGAAAGAGTTAAATTAGAGATGTGTATTTGACTCCCATGTGCCAACTGTGGCTGCATTTCAGAGTTCCTTTATGGCCTTCAGAAACGCATTTAATGTCTGCGCTCTAGGTTCACCAGCTATATAATGGGAATAACTCTACTTACTCTCTGTTGTAGTCTATGAGGGTGAAAAATGTTGCATAAGAGTTAAAATATTCTTGCAAGTCAATAATGTATGTAAAAGAAAAGGAGTCTCCTTGAGCCTCCTTCTTACCTAATATCCAATGGTTTTGGCATTTACAGAGTGACTGCTGATTTACCACATCAGAAGCAGGTCAGAGTCATGCTCACTGGGTATGTGTTGACATAATTAACATGCTGCAAGAAAGCAAGACTTGCAAACATGAGGCTTACCAATAGGTAAAGATATGCACATTTTAGCAAAGTGAGAAAAATGTGTGAGAAAAATATACAAGAAAAAATTAAGTTTGATGATATAACATCAGTGCAAATTAAATTAATTCCTGCGGAATATATTTTGGATGAAGATCAAATAAATCCCTTTCGAGGGAAAGCTTGAAATAGGGCTTTGTTGAACACCATTAATGGTGTGGCTTCTCTCTGTATTGATCAAGCTCATTGGCTATGAGCAAGAAGGTTGCCCAGTGAGCTATTTCTTCTTTTTTTATTATTATTTCAAGCATGTCTTGTTTGAAAGGGATAATTGTGCCCAGCAGATCTTGTTTCGAACGCTTCTTATATATAGTGAAATACAGTAATTTAACAGCTTGCTGGGGGAACAAGAATTTGTTCCAGTTCCTGATTTAAATGTTTATGCTAATTGCTATTTATTGGCTCAGATGCAAATGATAGGTTGGCCAAAGTGAAATTTTATGGCGAGCAAACTCCCCCCTTTTGTGCAAATTGAAAAACTGAAACAAGAAGAGGATGAAATGAGCCGAAGATGGTCTTAATGGCTGCTTTTTAATGGGGAAGATAAAATTAAGACTGATTTACGTGGCCAACTCCCCTGTTTTCTCTTATCAGCTCATTTGGCAGGAAAAATGGAAAAGTAATTGTTCCTCTTTCAATGTGGGCCTCAAACCATTATTTATTGGCTGAAATTAATCGCTGTTTATCCTTCATTCACGTGGAAACCGCTCTATCAGCATTATGAACCCCAGCAACTCAACTAGTCCCTTGCAATTTAACCAATAGCAAGCTCAGATCCTGATGAGCCGTGCCTTAATTTTCTGGGCTGTGGGAGTTAATGAAGACTCCTTTCTTAGGTGGACATATTTGTATTTCTACAACATTAATAACAAAGGCCCACAGTTTCCTTTCTGCAGCATGCAAACTCTTTCTTGTAGAAGGGGAAAAATAAAGGACTACTCATGAAGCTGGGCAGGGTTGAAAGAGAAGACAGAGAGAAAACTGACATTCCCTTTCACAGAGAAATTCGTTGAGAACTGAATAATGTGATAAGTAAAACTTTGATCCCCTGAAGAAATCCCCTGTTCCAAAGTGTGCAGTGCAATTGCAGTGCTTTGCCACTAAACAGTGTTTTAATTTATCCTTTCCTCCTTATGTTTTATATTCGTTGCATCCACCTTCCAGCCTGGTAAGTTCACTGTATTGACTGCCTGTGCATTTAATGCCAAAAGAGAACTATGCAGCTGGGACAGCTACAGCTGCATCTTATCTAATTCTGCCTACGGGGGCCAACTGGTGCTGGCAACATGCACTTCAGGCAGAAGTCCTTTCCTGCTTATTTTTGAGATGATGCAAAGCATCACCCAGTTCTCCTTTCCACATAGCCAGGAGGAGAGTCAAATGCTTGCCTTTCCTTTGCTTTTTTTTTTCTTCCAGCCCCAGAATGCCCTTGGAAATGAGATGTTTGATTTCAGCAGCAGTAGCAGCTGCTGCCGCAAAAATACCAGCAATAAGCAAATACAGTTTACGTTGTAATAGAATGAAAAATGGATTATTAAGGAGACACCATAGAAACTGTCCTGCTGGCTCAAGCCTTAAGTGTGTCTAGTCTACTGTTGTGTCCATGACAATGGCCAGCGGAGAGAAGAAATACGAAGGTGTGAAGCAGTCCTGTTTGTTGCCTTCAACTAGGGGCCAGTTTGATTTCTAATTACTCAAGACAGGCTGAAACCCTGAAGCATGAGTTTTTTAAGATTTAAGACCAGCAAAAGCAGCAGTGGATGAGGAGTATGCTTCCGGTGCACATTGCTTTTGAATATCACTGTCAGGAGCATGCACATGCTTAAATAGGCTAGTATTAAAAAACTACACCAATGCTGCTCCCTTCATGGTGCCTACGAATGAAGCTAAATTGAGTAAATTTTAAGTAAAGCAATGTGTGCTGCAGTTTAGACTTTTGCAATATTTTATATAATAAGATGTATTCATGATGTCTCTGTCCATTAATGTTGAGAGGGAGATGAGTGGACATACCCTCTGGTATTTGCCATGGGCCTGATATAAAATGACATCAGAAGTCAGTAGGCATTTTTCCACTGATTCACCTACATTTTGGATCTGCTCCAAGATCTGTGCATTGCCATTTTAGGAAAGGCAGAGGTAGTGAATTTGTCTTGGGTTTATAAACCCAGTAATGAATTTCGATGTGACTTATGTTCTGCTCACTTCTTAAAGAGGGCAGGAATCTGCTACCTATGTGCGGGACTTTGATATTCATCTCAAAGGCAATAAAAAGGTTTTAGTTAACAAATCAATTAATTTACAGATGAACATTTATGCCTTCATCAATATACGTTGGAAACCTTAAGAGAATACCAAAGAGGAGAATGTAACATTCCACAAATGCAACTTTGGAAATGCTCCATTTGGGTGCTGTACTCTCACTTGCAGAAATTAGAAGGTTTCTTCATTTTGTTGCTTATCTCAACTATGGCCTTGATCCTGCTTCCAGTTAATTCAGTGGAAGGTTTGCCATTATCTTGACTGTGGCTGTGTGTATTGGAGCACCCCCTTTTTTTTCTTGTTAAAGACAAGCCTGAGTCCTGGAGCAAGTTCGGATTATACTTTGGTCCAGATGGCTGAACTTGATGCCCAAAATAAAAGATATAATCCTGCACATAAAGCTCCATGGAAAGTCTTAATTTAGAGACACCAGCTATGCAGTAAAACTTAATACATACAATGTGTGTGCTGAGCTCAGGCTTTCTGTCCCAAATGCAGGCTTAATTGCTTAATTTCACCTGTAAATCGAGTCCAAGAGAAACCTTGGAAGGATGATTCCATACCTAGAATTTAGCTCAAGTTTTTGAAGCTAAGGACTATTTCCAAGTCAAAAGACTATCATACTACATAGCAGTGTATTTCCAGAGTCGTTCCTACTTAATGCATCCCAGTTGTCTTCTTTAAGGAAGACTAAGTTTATCTTTATATACTTTGTATTGTTGTTCTATCAGGGATTTTAGTATGCATGGAGAGTTTCAGTGAAAAGGAAAGACTGATCTTTCACTGTCCAGTAGACCTAAGACTAGTCATTAGTGCCAAGGTGAGTTCTTGTATGCTGATACTCATTCTTGCCATCACAGTAACGTGCTTTTCTATTCTATCATCTGAGACAGAAAACATGGCAAGCAACAGATCTGTTTATTTTGACTGTGCCAGTTTTCCAGCTATGTCACTAAATTCAACAAAGTTGAAGTTAGCCGAGGACCCAGAATATTTTCAGTGGCAAAAGCTCTTTTTACATTATTTTGGTGATTAAAATATTAAAATGGTAAAAGATTGTTCCTACCCATTTAAGATATTTCTGATTAGTTTTCATAATTGTTAAAGTCCACTTAAGTGTTTTATGGGTGGGCCTTAAATGCAGATGTCACGTTAATTAAATCCTCTTTGGCCTTGCTGACTATAGTGCTTTCCACCTAAATTTCACAATTGATACTGAATACACTCAGATGTCACAACTCTTGGGAGATACAAGAGCCTTGAAGAGATCTGGTATTGTATTCTATTTTGCTTTGTTTATACTCTACAAAGGTGATAAGTATTTAGGGAATATAACCTGACTGTACAAAATCCTGTGTGAGGTAGTTCACACCAGAATATATTCTCAGCAGCAAAAGGTGTTTCTAGGACAATCCAAGGTATGCAAGGTGTTTCTAGGACAATGCAAGGTATGGCAAGCTACCTGGAAAATAAATCACTGCTGTACATCCAGTGGCTGCCTCTTATTGATGTGTTGGACTGTTGGATGGCTGAAATTTGTATGTATATGTAATCTACCTGTACATGTAACTCACCCATACCTGTTTAGCTGGAAGTATTTATACAATTCGGAATATACTTTCATTCTTTGAAGGGGGTGTAAGATAAACACACTCAGAGGAGTGTATCATAGCTTAGATCCAGAGCAACCAAACAGAGCTTGAATATGAATGACTGTAACCATCCAGCAGATACTCTGACATTTATGTATCTATGATCTAAGAAATTCCCCAGGTTCTGTTTTACTCTTGCAGTGAATGCAAGTCCCAGGTAACATTTCTGACTCCTTTAGTAATTTGGGGACTCATTCTCTGTTGCCTCACACCTTGTACTGTCATACTACCTGCACAAATTGAGTACAAAATACCAGAGGCTCCATTTTCACATTTACTTCAGTGCATATATATCAGTTTATACCACCAGAGATGGTGGCCCTACATTCTGATTTGGCAGCTTTTTAATCTCACTTTGCACTGGAGAAATAGATGTACAGACCATGATAATGGGAGAAAACAGTACTTCAGATGTATTTGATGGCGAAAATATTTCAATTCCCTACTCTTCAAAGCAAGTGCAATATTTTCCTCACAGGCATGTTGGGGATGTCTTGCCCTTCAGCTCAGTTGCTAAGTCATTTGAGAACAAAGAACTGTCTTGTCCTAGCAAAGCTAGGACTTTGTCAACTGTTCATACCAAGCTAATGGGCTCAAGCTGAAGTCATCTTCTTCCATTAATATGGCAAGGGCATTAGGGAGAAAGGCAACCAGTTAAACTTTTACATATTTCTACCATTCTGGTTTCTAAAGGTAAAGCTGCCCTAATTGGTCTCAGTGAAATATAGCCAGCCTCTGTGTAATGCATTTCTTGGCACCCTTTTTCTAGGAGCACATAATCTTACAGATCTTAGAGCTAAGACTCCTGGATCTGTTCGGCCCTATACAGACTAATATCTTCTGTACGAGTCTGGATTTGGTTCAGTTATTCCTAATGCAAAACACACAGCACGCTTTACCCAGCCTTGTTACCATCCTTTATACATTTCTGAGCTTTTTTTCGAGACAGTGGGACTAAAAATTCATACAATACACAGAATGAATGAACAACAGGATTTCAGACTAGTAACATTAATTGCACCTGATAAAGGATGATGAGTGTTCCCACAACCCAAAATTTAGTACCTCCCCACAAAATAAGGTTATATTGCTGTTTCTTTTGACAGTGATACTTTTGTATCTAATATGGATTTCTTAGATCCAAAGGAACTTCTTGTGTGCCTACATTTTTCATCATTAAGACTTACATGTAAAAACATCACAACCAAACTGACAGCTAGCTGACCATCCAGCTCATCACTTCATCTTGAAATGGTTATGTGCATTAGCAGATAGAAAGTTTCAATAAAAAAAATTATTATTTTAAAACTGCATAAAATACATTTAGTCATGTAAAAAAAAGAAATCCTGGACATTCTGTCAAAAATATAATTTTATTCAATTACTTTATCATGGTACATAATCTGATGTTCACAAAGATACTGGAAGATTTACGCTAAGATTATAAAGCAGATGATTTCAGTTGAAGGCTGAAAAGAGATAGGATTTGAAGAGTCTCAGTCCAGATTCACCTGTCCTTTGCATTCAGCTTTTTACTCATATTTGTCACTTTAGACGGGGGCAATTTCTTTGCTGAGGAAATAATCTGTGCTATGTTGGGTGAGGAAATAGATGTTACTTTTAAAATCAGCAGTCTGGTTTTAGGTTCATCTAAAATGTCTGAAATGTAATTAATTGGTTCTAAACACTTAATGGCTGTTTATCTACATAATCCAACCATTTAGTGGTTGCATCCACATAAATCAAACAGTGTTTGGACTTCAGCAGCAAAAATGATAAAGAAGAAGAAAAAGAAAGAAAAAGAAAAAGGGAAATGAGAAGGGAAAAGGAAAAGAAAAACAAAAAGAAGAAGGAAAAAAGAAAAAAGAAAAGAAAAAAGAAAAAAAGAAAAGAAAAGAAAAGAAAAGAAAAGAAAAGAAAAGAAAAGAAAAGAAAAGAAAAGAAAAGAAAA
>JBCJKH010015845.1:0-12011 GCA_039877255.1 Loriculus beryllinus
TTCCCTTCCCTTCCCTTCCCTTCCCTTCCCTTCCCTTCCCTTCCCTTCCCTTCCCTTCCCTTCCCTTCCCTTCCCAAAACTATTCCCAGGAGACAGATCAGATATGACCACCCTGGTTTAGATACTTTAATAATACAGGTATAAGCTATTCTGTGCCAGTTAGATTCATGGCACATAGTTCAGATGTAGGTTAAAAAAATTAAACACAAACTTGTTTGAATTAGGTTAACTGAATCCTGCCTTTCCTGCAATATTCATTCTACGTATAGAATACGATATTAATATTACTATAAACATGCAATTTAGAGTTGTAATCCTAAGGTAATTGTATGTCATTGCTTTCATTTTTATAAATGCACAAGAATGATGAAAGTTAATGTTTCCAGCCTAAAAAGCATAGGAATGAGCAAGTGTAAATGAATCATTTTAACATCTCAGAAATTAAATATTTCGTCCTCCAGTTTCAAAATAAAAAAGTTAAAAGTTCGAATTTTATCCCTTCTCCCACCCCCACCTTTGAAATGAACATCTGATTTGGCTACCAGAAGAGAACTTACATTGCAAGAGATTTTCTCACCTGCACTTTGATAATCAGATTTGTTTATGGAGTTTCAGAGCATCTTCCTAAAAAGATAATGACAGGGCTTCTTACAAAAAAGCCTTACAGGATCACTACTCCATCTTGCCAGATGATTGGCAGAGTAGCCAATCTTGTGTAAGTCATGAAAATAGCCACACGTAGACCAGTAAGTGAGGGAAAGCTTCACAGAAACAAAAGAGGCAATTGCTCTGTTAATTTAACTCCTGCAGAATGCGGGCCAAAAAATCTCAGTGGGTTAACTGTTGAGTGAGCTGCAGTGTACCTTGTAGAATAATTGATAATAGTGTCTTGGTTTTGCTTTTTAAGGCCACAGGTGTAATATGCCTAGCTTAATGAACTGTTTCTTTCTTAATCACTATCTCTGATAAAGATATAAATCTGATTTCCATTTTGGGTTTTGTTGAATCTTAAACCAGTAAAGTGTTCTTGTTGGGTGTATCTGTTAACCTTTCCAGTTCTCTGTATCATCTTGCTATTAAGATGAATAAATTAAGGTTGTCGTGTCTTTCATTTTTTAGTAAATCCTCTTATGCTTCATAGAAACAAAGAATCACAGAATGGTTGAAGTTTGAAGGGACCTCTGAAGTTCATCTGATCTATTCGCCTACTCAAGCAGGGCCTCCTAGAGCTGGCTGTCCAGGATCATGTCCAGATGACTTCTGAATATCTCCAAGGATGGAGACTCCATCATCTCTTTGGGCAACCTGTGCTAGTGCTTGGTCACTCTCACAGAAAAAACTGTTTCCTGATATCCAGAGGAACCTGCATGCACCAAAGCATCTGTTGCAGTGTGTGCCCATGTCCTCTGGTCTCAGCACTGGGCAGCACTGAAAAAAGCCTGTCTTTCTTCTCTCTGTATAGTCCCTTCAGGAATTTATATATATTAATAACGTCCCCCCTGAGCCTTCTCTTCTCCAGGCAAAACTGTCACAACTATCTCCACCTTCCAGACTCTCAGTTATCTCAAATGATCCTTCAGTGGACTCTCTCCAGTCTGTTCACATCCCTCTTGCATTAAGGAGCCCAGAACTGGTCACAATACTCCAGACGTGGCCCCACCAGTGCAGAGCAGAGGAGGATGATCACCTCCCACCTGCTTCCAACAATCCTAATGCTGCATGGGGTACCATTTTACCACCTTTGTGAAGGTGGGAAGGATGCATTGTTGGCTGTCCACCAGAACGCCTAGATCATTTTCTAGAAAGCTTCAAAAAATACTTAGGCATAATATCAGTGATAGATGCTACATCACTTTATTCGGTTTGCTAGCAGCTTTCTTGAAAGGGACATATCAGAAAAGAATATAATATTCCACCTGCCATTGCTTCATATCTGTGACAGATGCAACATGAACCTTATGAGTACATGGTATCCTTTTGTTTATTCAGGCATAAGACGCTCTTTCCCTTCTGCCCTCAAGTTCAAGCTCATACTTAGTGGATTGTCACCTATGACCAACAATTCTATTTCAGAGTCACTGCTTTCCAGAGCAGACTCCACCATCTCATAGGGAAAAAATGTGCATTTTCTTCTTAGATATACAAATTCATTTGCCCTCTGTTAATAACTTGTTTGCTGACATCCAGATTACTGAACAATCCAGATCATGGTGCATTTTTCCCCTTCATCAATTTTCCTGCGATTTTTCATTCACCAATGCTATCATTGGTGATGTTATATATTGTCATTGATGACAATATAACCTAATGTCAAGGCAGAAAGTGAAAGCTGAGAAAAACTCTGTTAGGAATTTACATCTTAGTCATTATTCTTTCTTCTTCACCTACTTCATGTTCAAATAAATAGCTTTAGATCCATTTAATGCACTTAGATCTTAGTCATTATTCTCTCTTCTTCACCTACTTCAGGTTCAAGTGAATAGCTTTAGATCCATTTAATGCACTTAGCATTTTGCCTAATTGTTATAATTGTAATCAACAACCCTGTGGTTGCAAGTTAAGCGTTCTTTGAAGTCAATCAGATTTGTAACCTCATTAGAAGGAAGAAAAACAAGTTCATTTGACAACATCTATTTTCTGTAAACCCATATCGATTAGTATTAATTATATTGTCGTCCTTTAATTTTTTTATTAATTGAGTCCTCAATCTGATAATTCATTAATGGGAACAAAACTGATGCCAGACTATTAAGCTTCGAATTAGGTGGATTTTTCTGTTCATATTTTTAAAATTTTAGCAACAAATTAGCTTCAATGCTTCACCAAGTCATAAAAAAGCGAATATTTATTTTAGACATAGCTGATCATTTCTTTGAAAACTCCTCATATTATCATGTACTAAGATATTGAGCAATCACATACGAATTTATTCCTTAGTTCTTATTTGTGGTGCTTGTTATTTTCTTCTGAGGCATTATTAATAGTTGCTGTGAGAGACAGGTTACTGAACCTGCTGGTCTGATTTGATATCATTCTTACAGTAGCCTGGTATATACTTCACTCATGTACTCATGTGTATAGAGCAAAATCTGGACACAATTTTAAATTAAAATATCATGGAACAAACAGATTTTTTTCCTTATTCTTGAAGTTTTGTGAACCTAGAAGTCAAATGAAAGAAGTAGTTTTCCATTATTTCAAATGGAGTGATGAAAACAAACAGGGGTTAGATGCAAGAAAAAATGAGATTACCTGAAAAAAACTGTGAAACATCCCCTCTCCTTGTGCCACCTTTTTCCCTCAACATGGATATGAAATCAGAACAAGTATTTATGCTGATCTTAAACATTCCATGCAGAACAGAAACTGAAATAAAAATTAGAAGTCATAAAAACTGTGGATCACATACATATCTAAAATGTACAAGTAATACAAATTGAATTTTGTAGATCAGTAATTATACATGGACTATTATGAAGCATAGTATTTCTCCTAGAATGCAATCTGAATGCTGCTCAGCTATTTAATGACCATAGAATGTGGATGTAGGACTGGCTCTTGGTGGGACAGGAGGTGTTTGTGAGTGGTCATTTGGGTCTCAGGGGCTGAAGATAATCCAGTTTTGTTGTCATTGTCATTTTTGAGAATGGGAATTTTGAGGAGTCATAAAAGAATATTAAAACAATAAACAGCTTGAGTGTTGCCCTGCTATCTCTACCAATCTCCACCAATCTCCCATACTCTTATGCTATAAAAGCTTCTGACAAATTTTGGCTAGGACTAACTAGTGTTCCTCCAGGCACAGGGAAAAAAGGGGGTAACACATATTAGAGCCCTTTCTAATTGTGCAGTCTGGATGCAACCACCTCTTCTGAAGGGAAAAAGTCATGGTCTATCATTCTGCAAACTTCACACTTGTGAAGGATTACAAGAAGAAATACAGTAGAATGAAGGGTACAAGAGTACAAGAAGAAATACAGTAGAATGAAAGGCAAAAATATTGCTAATAAACAGAGTTGTCTGGAATTAATCTTGTTCCTTTTGAAGTCCATGGGGATTTTGTTACTGACTTGAATAAATGCTGAACAGGGTTATTAAGATAGCCCCAAGGTTCTGAGTACCAGAAATCAAGGATGTAGTTTGATACTAGAAAATAAAAGGAATTATCTCTCTTTTGGGGTATTCTATAACTAGGTGAAAGTAAAAAACTCAGACGCTGCCTTTGAACTGGCATTAGAGGAGATAAAAGAAAGCCCATTGTTCCCTACTGTAAATAATAGACACACTTTATATGATTATCTTTAAATACGACTCAGTAAATCCAATTTTTGTTTCCCATCCAAAGGACTAAAATTAGAAGAAATCTTTAGCGTTTTGGAATATAAACACATTGGCTGCAGACTTCTTGTTCTTTGTCTTGTTCTTGTTCTTCTTGTTCTTTTCTTGTTCTTGTTATTATTATTATTATTAAGATTAGTTTTATAAACAGATCAAGTTGCCTGACAATCATCTTCATCTGTTGAATAATATATCCATTTGGTTTGTCTCTCTAAAGTGGGACTCTTTTACTTTGATCTTGGGGTCATTCAGCAGCTACAGTATTGTTCACATTAAAATTTTGGAGCCTGGATACATCCATCACATTGAGGTTTCCTTTGATCCTGAGAAGAATCCCTGAAATATGGGGCTGACATATATGACATAGGCCATATAGGAGATTCAAATAATAATTCTTTAACACTTATTTTGACATTATAAAATAAAAAAAAAGTAGGTGTAGCTTATTTCAAAAGCTAATAAATCAATGGCTTATTCTGGCTTTGGCTTCATATTTGGCTTTCTTGCCATATGGTCTTGGTTGATAGTTGCATTGGCATTGTTGCCTGATCTAAAATATATACAGATATTTTATGGAAAGTTTTTATTGATCTTCCTCAGGGCTGACTGTCTTTATTGCGCTTTGCACAAAGTTTGAGATTATATATCTGCTAGAAGAGACTGATAGGAACATTTTATGTAATGCCACATCTAGCTAAGCAGGTTAACAATAAGAATCTGGAGCAGAAAGTGTAACACCATCTAGCTAACTGCAATTGAAACAAGTGCCTGGTAGGTTGAAAAAATTGAACCTGTAGAACTGGAGGACAGTACGGACTACAGATAAGGTTGCTACAACTCTTTCTTCAAAGACACCAATTAAATTTTGAGCTGAACAAATGGTGATTAAAAGTTTATCTATCTCATTTAATTTTAACTGAAGGTGAGCCTACTGGGGTTTGGGTTTTGTTTATTTCTTCTCTTTTTCTTTTTCCTTTTTTTTTTTTTTTTTTTCCTGTATTGAAAAGGTAGGTATTCATTCAAGCTAAGCTTCTTCTATGGTCAATGGAGATGCTCTGAACAAGCAGTCTGAGTAGACACCTGACTTCCGTGTCTAAAATTAGAGACCTGTGCAAATCTGTGGTTTTCTTTAGGGGTGCAGTGAAAGGCAGATTAAATGGAGTTAAAAATTAATGCTGTGGTAATAAGGAAAGGCAGGCAAAGGTCAGTCATATCTGCTTCTTAATTCTGCTCCAAAACGACAACACTGGATCAACAGAGGATCCATAGAACCTTCTTCTGCTACCATAATATATTTGGCTTTTTAAGTAGGATGGAAGATATTTTTGCTTACTCAAAATGCTTGGTGCCACCACAGGCACGTTCTTCTTCTGACACAGTTTTTAAAAGTGGTTTTGTCACACAACATTTCTGTTTTCAGTTTTAATTCATAGCAGTAAAAGGAAAGAAACTTCATCCTAATCCGTTTCAATCTGAATCAAAATCATTATTTTGCTTTTCATGCTGTTTTTCAGATCTTTCCCTAGTTCATTTTGCAATGTTGTTTTTTTTCTGGGTGAATAAATAGTTGGATGGTTAGTTTTTATTTTCACATCACAGGCAATTTTCAAGGGGAAGTTTTCGCACTTACTTCCCAGATCCAAATTTGATAAGTAAGGAGTTAATGTCTTGGCATATTTCAAGCAGTTTATCCACAGAGCATTCAGTTCCACTAATATGCTCTTTATTGACTATTCCTAATTTTCTGTGTACTTTCATTATTGGCTTCACAGTCTCTATTAATTGGCAAAGGCTCAATGCTTTGATAACTCCTTATGTTAGCTGGCCATAATGATGGCCCAGAGTGGTTCATTAATATTTGTGTTAAATGCAGTAATTCATTAACACTCCCCCTCTCCCAGTTTGAAACCTAGATAGCTTAAAGCAATAACTGCAATGGGACTGATCCTTTTGCCATTACATGTCCAGTCTGGGGCATTAGATGAAGAAGTTGAATTTTATAAGGTGACAAAGCTGTTTGTGCGTATGCCACCAGTACCTTGATTTGTATTAGCACAGGTACCAAGATGTAACCAGATGCAGGGCAGCTGCTCTTTTCAGTTTTGTGCATTTATGGATTAGATTGTCCAAGGAGTTCAAGTGAGACTGGAAAATGTGACATATGTCCTCTTCGCAAAAGTAGAGATACAGACTAGACAGGAGACCTTATTTATCTCAACAGCTGTTAGGTCCTCCTTTGTGTGGTCACCTGAACTGAGCCTAAAGGGTTCACAGAATTACAGACTAGCTGAGGTTGGAAAGAGCAGCTCAAGATCATTTAGTCCACATGCCCTGCTCAAAGGTGGGTCATCTTGAGCACATTGATCAGGACCACGTCTTGTTAGCTTCCAAGTATCTTCAAGGATGGAGACTCCACAACCTGTCTGAGTAGCCTTCTCCGGAGTCTAAATAAATTCAGAGTAAAAAAAGTTTTTCTTATGTTTTAATTGAGTTTCTTATATTCCAGTTTGCGCTCATCACTTCTTTTACTGTCTGGTCACAGAGAACGGTTCTGTCTTGTTTACTACCCCATCAGGTACTTCCACATGTTGCTAAGATGGATCCACAGGGATCTCTGGGAAGCCCATTATCTTTTTAAGCAGAAGTTGGACACCAAGCAGAATGCTACTGTGCTGCTGAAATGGCAGCAGATGTCTATGTGTGGGCTACTGAGTCAGAGTGGTACTACTGTGCATGTAAACTGTATGTGTAGACTGTACAGCACATGTATGCATTATTTCAGGTTTCCTAAGGTATCCAAGATATACACAAAGGATTGACAGGTGTAGTGAAGCTGTGAGACCTTGGTTCTTCTGGAGAAGCAGTGGGAAGCCAGGCAGGATAGACAAGGCTGTCTAAAATGTCAGTTGATGCTTGCATGTGGGTGACTGAACCGTGCCTCCAGCGTGTCTGTTGTTATAAAATGACAGCAAACTATGTCTTGGTTGTCTTTGTGTGGGTCTGCCTAGTGCGTTATATCCTGAATGACAGAATTCTACTCCATGCTGTGGTCTAATCCTAGTAATTCTTTCTCCAAAAGCTTGACATTTTGAGTTGCCTGAGACCCCATTTGTATAGCATTAATTCAAATACCTTTCCAGTAAAAAAAAAAAAAAAACAAACATAAACTTTGCCCAGAGTATAATGTCCTTTCCATTAATACTTGAAGTATCCATTGATTACTTGTTTATGGTTTTTCTGTGGGTAGGTAAACCTAAATACCTGTTAAAAGGATAGACATTATGTTAGATTTGGCTTTTGGTGACTGCCTAGAAACTAAATTGTATTTTCCAGCAAATTATTTGCTGTATTTTCCAGCAAAATATCCAGCCTCTCTGAAATAAGTGGTATTTCTGTTGTTGATCAGATGGACAACTATTATCATACATACTTCATATATTCTGCTAGCTCTGGTAGTTCAAGACACTCAACATTCTACATATTTGGTCCCTTTTTTGCCCAGTCACTTACTTTGAATACAAATATGCCCAAGCCCTCTCTATGAGGTTTGCATATAAAACCTGATAGAGGTGGATTTTTTTTTCTTATTACTTTTTCCTTTTCATTTTCATGTATGTTGCAATGTCAGCAAACTGGAGGCTACTTGTGCACATTGACATGTATTTTTGTCACTGCACTTCTGCAAATCTCAGAGGGTTTATCTTCTTCTTATTTTAGCGGAGTGAGTGGAAAATTTACACACCAAAGTGACTGTATTTAAAATACTGATTAATTTGTCACAGTTGTGTTTTCTCTGACTTTGGAGAAGAACACATACAGAGCTAATCAAAGTAATTCACTATAGCACCTGGGAAATTATATTTCCCAGAAGATTAAAAGTGTAATATTAATTATTGAGAGTTCATTTGTTAAGGAACAGAAGTGGTGGTTGGATAAACCAAGTTTTAATATGTAGGAACTATTTCCCAAAGCATTTCCTTTTTCAGCTGAAATACTTCTGAAATTTCTGCCATTGCACCTTTGCCTTTGGTGTGTCATTGTCTAGAATTACTCGTAAAGTCATTTCTGCAAACACTGAAACGGCACAGAAAAGTTGTTATGAAGTTCTCAAAACCATTTTGAAACTGAGGATGTTTAGGAAATTGCTTTAAAAAACTCCACTGTTTTTGATTTTTTTTCAGTAAAACTTTTCAGACCAATTTGTCTTGAAAAGTTTGGATAAACATCTAAGCTGGAGTTGCTATAAATCATACCTGAAAGAGGATGTTATTTACATTTAAAGACTTTCCTTTTGACTCTCGCTTCTGCATGGGAAGAACCATACCTTGTGCCACAGCACTGGGATTAAAATTCAGAGTAGAGTGCTGGCAATTAACCCAGACCCTTAGCTAACATACAATTTGGGAATAAATTGCTGTAAATTTTGAGGGAGAAGATTGAATAATGAGTTTGAGATTGTGGAGGTGTGGATTTGATTGCTGGCACTGTCACAGTCTTTCTATACTATTGTGGGCAAGGCACTTCTCAAGACTTGGCCTGGTAATCTAAATATTAAATATCCAGAATTAGCAAATTTTCTAGGTTGTGTTCATGGTCAGTGGGTAGGGACTAGGATTCCTTCCAAGGGCATGTAGTGATAGGACAAGGAGGAATGGCTTTAAACTGAAAGAGGGCGTATTTATGTTAGACATTAGGAAGAAATTCTTTGCTATGAGGTTGGTAAGACAGTGGAACAGGTTGCCCAGAGAAGTTGTGGATGCCCCATCCCTGGAAATGTTTAAGGCCAGGTTGGATGGGGCTTTGATTAACCTTATCTTGTGGAAGGTGCTCCTGTCTGTGGCAGAGGTGCTGGAACTAGATGATCTTTAAAGTCCTTTCCAACCCAAACCATTCTGCGATTCCATGATTCCAGTTTTTCCCTGTGGTTACTTGAGAGAGACTATTAAGGTAAATCATATCCAGTAGCTTGGATCCTTGCTTCAGGACAGTAAAAATTGCCTTGAGTTATATTCTTCTCTTAATATAACAAGCATTAAATCTGATTAACATATTCTAGATTATATATATAATTATTGAATATAACTACAGTTAGGTAGTTTATCTTTAATCTCTGTATATGGCTGGAAGTTCTAGGTCCTGTAGTGTCATAGATCCAGTTCCTAGCCAGGTTTGGTTGTCCGTTTATCCAGAGATTAAAATTATTTTCAAGTGACAGACAAATCAGGGTTAAATTAACATAGATTTTATTGCCGTGAAATGTTTGTTCAAATGTGGTCATTATCTTCATAGACTCATGTAAAACAGGTAGCTTGTATAGGAAATAGAAATATAAAAGATTATGTTTTTCACCACTGAATTATAAATTAAGTTAAATTAAATGGAAGGAAAAAAACCAATCCAAACCAAAATGCCAAACCAATAAGTAGAACATTGTTTGTTGGTGACCAAGTGCGCACTCACATTTAAATACAAGCACAACAGCTGCTGTACAAAACAGAATCAGTTGTACAAAATAAAGAAAAATAAAGAATAACGATAAAAAAGATCAGATCTCTCCAAATGACCTTCACCTGGCAAAGGAAAATTACTTTATCTTCCTCCCCCATTCCCAACAAAGCTGTTCCTGGAGTCTTGTTGAACCTGTAATGAGGACAGAGGCAGAGGATATTTTTTATAATGCAATTCCTGTATAATTATGTTTACTGATTATTTCTTGTGTTGCAGGCTTCTATTAATGCTGGGGTTTTATTATCCTTAAAAATAAAGAATTAGATAAGCAGAACTCTCTCTCCAAAGGATAAATGAAAGTTAAATGACCTTGGAATTCATCAGCAGCCCTTTTGGATACCTAAGACATCTAAGACCAAAACTGCTTGTTGGTATTAGGAAACAAAAAAAACCAAACAAACAAAAAAGCAGTTAGAGAAATTGGCTTTTAGAACAATAAAGCAGCCCTTCTTGAGCCTTGCTGCAAAATTGTGAGCCGCAGCTGTGCCACTGAGCAACGTTCAAAGGAAGAGATGAGCTGGGGAAATATTTACACAGAAGTCCAGGATATGGAAGGACTATACATTGGGGCTGCTTGTAGCAGATTTTTTGTTCTTAGAAAAAGAGACAAAACCCAGTTTTGTAGTTAATGAATAAGGTTAGAATTTGTGAAAGCTGGATTTAGTTTTGGACTCTTTTCTGACCTTAAAGAAGGCATACAATGCTTGAAGCATATAAACTCTCAAAATGAAACCATCAGGGCTCCTTATGAGCTAGTGTTCTACCCTGTTCAGCTGTTGACTTGTTGAACCTGTTTTCCATGTGGACAGTTATATCCCCTTACTGAACACATTTTGTCTTGTTTGGTGTCTTTGCAGTCTTCAGGTAGAGCTCTGTATCATGCTGTGTTGTATCTGCATGGCCAATCACAGCGATACCATTTCAGCTGAAAGCTTTAAAATTTACTGTACAACTGTTAGTTCTAAAAATGTGTTTTTTGTCAGTGACTGGAACAAGCTATGTGGTTTCAAGAGTGCAAAATTTGGATGCAAGGAATGAGCTTATTCTATGTTATGCTTCCAAGATGATTGTTTGTGAGTGACGGAGCTGGTCTATTAGCTCAAATATACTGGAGGGTGGAAAGTACTGATGTGAATTGCTACTGTTATGTGCAGAAATGGGGGGTTTGGGTGCAAGATTCAAATACATATTTGTATGTATGAAATCAGTCAAACTCTAGCTTGTGTAAAGGTAGCTGTGACAGTGTTTCAGATGGCATTGTCAATACATTGCCAGGTGTGGGAAACTACCCGTTTCTCTTTTACATATTCATATCCATAGTGCAGACAAATGTTATTCTGAAGGAATTGCTCTGTTTTGCATTTGCTGCAGTATTTTCAATTAAAATCTGGAATATCCTGTTTGAAAACCTAAAACTGAAAATTGCAAATTATTTTCTGAATTACCAGGGGGATATCTGTGGCTTTCTTTGGGTTTGGTTCCCCTACCTGTTCACCCCCCCAGGCATACAATACTCCAGCATTGTAAATCCACCAAATTGCAGGCTAATTAAAACCCTGTCATATAGTCTCCAATGCAGAATAAGCATTAGTGAGCAAAGTGCACATCTGTTCTTGAACTTCTGGTTATATTCCAGGTGAGCTTTACAAGCTTCTTTTGTTTAACACCTTTCTTCTTAATAAGATCATAGAATCATAGAATAGTTAGGGTTGGAAAGGACCTTAACATCATCTAGTTCCAATCCCCCTGCCATGGGCAGGGACACCTCACACTAAACCATGCCACCCAAAGCTTCGTCCAACCTGGCCTTGAACAATGCCAGGGATGGAGCATTCACAGCTTCCCTGGGCAACCCATTCCAGTGCCTCACCACCCTTACAGTAAAGAGTTTCTTCCTTATACCGAATCTAAACTTCCCCTGTTTAAGTTTTAACCCACTATCCCTTGTCCTATCACTACAGTTCCTAATGAGCAGTCTCTCCTCAGCATCCTTGTATGCCCCCTTCAGATATTGTAAGGCTGCTATGAGGTCTCCATGCAGCCTTCTCCTCTCCAGGCTGAACAGCCCCAACTTTCTCAGCCTGTCTGCGTATGGGAGATGCTCCAGTCCCCTGATCATCCTCATGGCCCTCCTCTGGACTTGTTCCAACAGTTCCATGTCCTTT
>JBCJKH010015847.1:6375-18344 GCA_039877255.1 Loriculus beryllinus
CTGGTTCACCTTGCTGGGGGCTACAGGATGGGATCTGACTAGAGAGGGGGGACCTGGCCCTACTGCTGATCAGTGATGCTCTTCTATATGAAATCACTTTGCCTGCATGTTGAGAGCTGACTCGTTTGACCACATCAGGGATTGGCAAACGTAAACGTTTTAGCATGAATGCCAACCATCAAGTTCCAGTCAGTGGAAAATTTTGGGAATGATTAATTCATAATTAATAGTACCTGCTACTGTGTGTCTGTAATGCAGTGGCTTGTTCCTTTTCTAAAGATTTTTTTTTTAACTTTCCAGGTGCTCAAAGCCCCAAGAGCCCAAACTGCATCAAACTATGTGGCATAGTGTGTCCCTTATGTTATCAGCATTATTAGCACATGTTAAAAAAGTTAATTTGGGCAAGAACTATGAACAGATAAGATGAGGAAAAGTCAGAAGACCATTTCACTTTATTTTGGTTTTGGATTGGTTTGTGTTCTTTAGTGCAGCTGGGACAAATTCGAACAGAGTGACTCTCCAAAGGCATTACACATGCTTATATTTGGTCTGAATTTGGCCTAATTGGCACCGGGCATTTTCTTGGCGCTATCAGTAGACAGCACTTCTGGGAATCTAATCACAGCTGCAGAATGAACATCAGAGCTCCCAGAACTGAAGCAGCATCTTTCAGGGCAATAATATTAGCCCCAAGTCTCACGTTCATCCATATAATTAACCTATGAAGAAAGTTATAGCTTTAGCTATTAAGCATGCTTTTATCATTCTTGCAAATAGTTTTTAAAAGAGGATAGGCTCCCAGAATGTCAGTGTCTCATCTGGAGAAACTAATTTCACACTCTCAACACCTTTGATTTCTTCAGAGGAGGTGGGTCCAACCCAGAATGGGTCTGTTTCTCCCACAGGCTAGAAAAGGGTGACTAGATATCTAACATAGAAGTAGGTGTCTAGATACACTGGGATTTATACTGAGATCCTCAGAGTCCTTTTTTCCTGCAAGAGATACTAAAGCCCCAGCTGGCAACCTGTTCTGGCTGATCCTGCCTGAACAGGGGAGTTGGATTACATGATTTTAAGAGGTGCCTTCCAGCCTCAGCCATTCTGTGATCCTGTGATACGAGGCTCTTACTATTTATTAGTAGTAGTGAACTTCAGCCCAGAGATACAACAAAAGGCCAGTGACTCGTTGTCATAGGATTAACCTGTGGAAGATTTTTCTGTTGATTTATTGGTGGAGGTTAATTTGAAAAAAAAAAAAAAAAGAACAACAAAACCCTAAAAACCAAACCCCAAACAAAACAGCATCTAAATTTAGTCAGCATTCCAATACTTGTGAAACTTGCTGGATTCATTGCAATCAAGCGTTTCTAGTTCAAGCAAATAGCATGAGAATGGATGCTAATTGTCTTCTAGTGTGTGCCAGCTCTGTTCTGAATAGACATACACATCTAGGAAGTGGTCAGCCTTCTACCTGCTAAGGTGGCAGCTCTGGTAATAGAGATGACAAATGTCTGCCTCAGAAACAGGCCAAAGACTGCAACCAGACTGTAAAAAGCCACCTGAGACTAAGAGCTCTCAGGGTAATTTCTAGGCCCTGATAGAGCAAGTGACAAAATTCCCATAGGCTTCAGTGGATCTGGGATGCCATCCTCAGCTATCATCCAGATATTTGTAATGTAACCATAACTGGAAGCTACAGACAGAGATGCTCTATGTAACAGAAAAGGTTGTAATGTCTTCTGACTCAGAACACTGACGCATTGGGTCAGGAGAAGCTCTCGGAGCAAAAAATAGCAACTCTATTAAATAGGGACTTTTCCTCTCTGCAAAGAGTAGCTGGCATGTAACTTGACTAAATTACCCTGGAAATGGGAAAGTACTGGTTTCCTGTCCCAGACCCCTAGAAATTCAAAACTGGCTTTCTTTGCATTTTGAATAATATAAACAATGAAGTGATAGATAATGATTTGTATCCTAGGCTTTCTCCTCTTGCCTTGACTTTTAATTTGGGCTGTCACAAAGCCCCTCTGTTTTGACGTGAACAGATTGTTTCTTTCTCTGTTCCTGTCTCTTTGGTCTACATTAAAAATGTGCCTTCCTGAAAATAGAAGCCTTTGCTGCTTGAATGTTGGCTATGCTCTCTATTTTGAATTGCTCATCATTTAGCTCTTATTGAGGTTATTGGAGATGCATTCAAGAAATCACAGTATTTCCAGTCATTTGTCTTGAAAGCTAATCTAAGAATAGTTCTTTCCAAATTTAACATCTGAGATCTGCTATCGGAGTATTTCCTCTTCCTTTATCACCTTGCTAAAACAGGTGATAACAAGGGTAGGAACAGAAGGGTCCTGCAGCAAAATTAGTTCAAAAATTAGCTGTAGTTCTCCCTGCTGACAGACTGTGTAGAGATGCACCATCTATGCAGAACTTCCCATGGCGCATGGTATTTGGATAGAAACAAGAACTCTTAGAAGAGTGCTGGCATAACTGTCAGGAGCAGTTATGTGAAACACACAGAATTTCACTTCTCTGCAGGTTAATTAAAACTGATGAACAAGTGATTTTTTCCTATGTTTTCCATGTGTGTGTTAGCTACACTCAGAATTTGATATAGATACTACTATTCTTCAGCAGTACCTGCTAATTTAGCCCAAATTTTGTCATTTAATCCTATTTAGTCATCAGTCCTAAAATTGCATAAAAGAATAATTTATGAGAGCACTGACAGGAATCTGTGTTAGATGGAGTCAAGTAGGATAATAAAGGCTGTATCTATGGAAAAAAAGGGCCATTCTGGGCAAAATTGCCAAACTTGACTCATTCTATGCACAAAAGGTTGGAAAAGATATGAAAATTCAAGTATGGAAAACAAAGAGAGGAAATGACTTTGCAGGACAGTAGCCAGTGAATTATTTAGTTCTTTGGAGGACTGAAATACAAAGCAGCTTTAGTTACGTGACTTGGAGAAGTTTGAGGCTTAATTTTCAGATGTAACTACCTAAACACATCAGATGTACTTCAGGTTTTATTATTTTTAAGCTTTTTTCCTTTTATTTGGATATTTAATTAAGACATATTATAGTACTGTGAAAGGATATGCTGCAATTAGTATTCTGTTGTTTGCTTTAACATTCAGCTTTATATATGTAAATGCACTTTAAACAGGACTTTTTGCATATAAGTGACAAGCTATGTGGAAAAGTGTAATTGACATTTTTGTTTCCAGATTTGAAAGACAGTGGCAGTAGCCTGACCATTACTGGGCTGGAAAGGAAAAGAAGAAAGGCAAGAGTATTCTGGGACTTTCATGTTACCTCAAAGTGAAATTCAGGGGGAAAAAGACAGTTTGAAGATTAGGTCCCTGAAAACAAGAATGAAGGAAACAGAGGTTTTGTAAAGGCCAAAACATTGTTTGACGCAGAGCTCCATGTTTGTCAAAGAGATAAGGCAGGTGATGGCAGGAATCATGTCTGGCATCTTCAATTGGACACCTTGGGACAGAAGCTCAGGGAGAAAGAGCAATATTGAATCCCAGGTGAGGCTTTAGCTGGGAAAGAGAAAAAGGAATTAAGAGAGAGAAGCCAGGTTCTTGATTCATACATGGCAATAGTTTAGTAAAGAGTATTTTGCTGTTGATGCCTGCTCTAGTTGTTTATCTCTGCACCCACCAGTCTCCTAGAGCTGCAAAATTAGGTTAGATTGCTCATGACACTATTTGACATCATTTGGGTCCAGAGATAATGCATCTACTTCATCCCTGCCATTAGATATTTCAAAGCCTTGAACATGTACTTTTATTTATGCTTTACTAGTGAGTGAAGATTGTGCGCATGTATGTATATGTGTGTACACAGCTGTTTCTTTCAGAAGCATATATCCCACTAATGCTGGGTGTCTTTGCTCCTGAATAATCTGTGACTGTCTCAGAAAACTCAGACTGGTTTTGGTTGGACATAAAAGGGAAAAGCAGGTAAAAACCTTCTGGGTCTCTATCAGTGTTTGAATGCCCTGCTCTCTGAGCAGTCTGAAAGGTACCTAGGTGCCCTGTGCTTCTTCATTGCAGAAAATTTAAGTGTTTCTGTTGACAGATGAAAACCTGAGGTTGATAGGAGTAGACCTGCTCAGAATGTCAACAGGGGACACTCAGCACATGTATCTGCAGTCCCCTCTGCTTCAGGAAGTGAGCCAGGCAGATGGGCAGGTGCTGTGTCAGTCAGAGTACAAAGACCAAAGCCACTGCAGAGGATGGGAGTCTCAACCTGCTAGTGAAAACAAATCAGCAGAATATTTGTCTTTAAACCTGTGGCTGTAGAGCCAGCAAAGCTTGCAGCTTTCTGCTCTTTAGAGAGGTGCATCCTGGCCAGAGGGGTGACCTGGGGACTGGGGGATCCCCAGCATGGGGGAGACCAGATGAGCACCCAGCTTGAAAGTGGATGTTCCTAAAGCATACTGTTGTTCAGAATGAAGCAAAAGAACCACTGAGCCCTGGAGAGGAAGAGTTCTTCTGTGGGAAACTGGGATTGATAATTGATAGCAGCAATGCTGGTGACCTTAAAAGTCATTCCTTGACATTCCTGAGAAACACAGCACCCCTCCCTGCTCAACAGAAACTGTTGGGGATGATGTTTTTCTGTCACAGGATGGGAGTAACCCCCTTGGAAGTCAACTGAATGTTTTAGCAGAAAAATAAAGCCCAAGGCTATTATGATCTTGATGAGCCTTGCACCAGAGAAAGCAGGAGAGAATTGTTTGCTTAAATATTCCAGCACAGGATGGGAACAAATTCCATTGATCTCTGGGGGAGTAACTCCCACCCTGATGCAGGAGAACTGGTTTTCATGAAGAAACCCACAGGTTTTATTAAAATACTACACTGGTGTCCAACATCTTGCTTGAACAATGAATTGCTTATGGTAACTTCCTTCACAGTTACTCTCTTATTGGAATTTATAATTACTCACACTTGGCTAAGTGCGGTCAATGACTCTAACGTGCACATATTGGTACAATTCTGCATATCTTTTTTTACCCCTGACCACATAAAGGATGAGTTTCATGGAACAACAGGATGTTTGGAAAGAAAGAGTTTTGGATAAAACCCCTCCTACTTCTGTTTTCAAGGGGCAGAGATTTCATTCCATCTGGGGAAACAGAAACAGTGGGGGGGTTTACACTCTGTAATTGCTTCTCTTGTACTTTCAGTTTGTTCCTTAAGGTTTTCTGTGTGATTTTTTAACTGATCATGAATAAAAGGACAATTATCTACCCATCCCTCAGAAGCCCTGCTGCATTTTCCAAAACAAAGCAAGAGGTTGAGTCAGAGGATGTGACATTTTAACTTGTGCAAGTCAGGCTTTATTGACACCACAGGTAATTACTAGTAAGATGTTTCCAAAGCAAAATAAGGAACAAACCCCTAGTGCTGAGATTGGCACATAGAAGTGTATTATTGGGAGTTTACAAAAAAAAAAAAGAAAGATGAAGCTCAGACATTGTGAACCAAGAACAGATTAGAATCTAAAAATACATGGTAAGAATTCAGTGAACTAAGGCTGATTATCCATAAACAGGAATATTTCTCTTCTAACCTGGCAACATATCAGTCACAGGATGTGACCTGAGTTCCACAGTAATGTGTAGCAATCCAAGAATTTTCGGAGGGTGACTGAAAATGTAAAATGTGTTGTGTACAAACCACAAAAATTGGAAAAACGCATATATATATATGTATATATATATATATGATTTTTATAAGCCATATGGCTACTGAACCTTTTGATACTGGAATGAGTTTCTTTCGACAAGGGCTTTACTGCTCCATTTAACTGAGGATTTTAGAGGGGGACAAATTTTATAAATTTAGGACTGTGTAAGTTTGTCAGACTCTGTACAAGCATCAGAGGCAAGCAGCAGTACCTAGTAAATGGGAACTATCTGTCAATGTCACCTTAACTTTCCTTAAGCTCCTGAAAAGTCTGCTAACAGGCTGTTGATTAATGTGATGTGCCCTTAATTATAAGTGACTATTTCTAATCCTTGCAATAAGTAATATTAACTACAGTACTGTTGACAAGGAGGGTGATTTACAGGCGGAGTGCTGTGGCTTGATTGAAGATGGTGTCAGGCTGTAGCAGTCAGAAAACTTTATTCTGCCCTTTTGGTCTCAGGTTTGGTTGGCCATTGGCTTATTCCCTAAAATAAAATTTCCAGCTGTGAAGCTGCACCTTTACTGGCAATGTCAGACTGATCCCAGCAGAAGAGACCAGCTTCGCGGACTGCTAGGCAGGAAGGTGGCACCTTCACTCTCCTTTGCCCAAGGCTGTCTTGGGAGTGGAGAAGGATCTTCTCCTTGTTCCTGGAGTGGCTGCCACAGCAAAAAGCCTGCTCTCTTTACTCACACCAAGCTAGCAGTCCCTGAGCCCATCAGAAATGACAGAGAACATCTGACTACTCCAGTGAATCTTGCTTCAGGAGGGGATCATTAGATCCTTCAGTAGAAGAAGTCAGACCTGAAGGGCTCTTCTGTTCCTGTTAAGCACCAGTCTTTCAATCCATAGGAGAGTACAGCTTCGGAGCAAATTCAGAGCAGTATGCTATTCTTGTTATCACTGTAATTTTCCAGTACACTAGTTGCAGAGCCAATTCATTTTGGGAAAACTGCAGCTTGGTTAGAAGAGAGAGGATAGATGAAAAAGCAACATCCTTGGCATTTTTTTGCTAGACTGTGTTAGTCTGCAAGGAACTAAATACCACTCACTTCTACAGCCATGACTTATGTAGGTATTGGATAAACAAGTAGGTGGATCAGTTCTCACGTTACCGTTATAGCTCCTAGTTCCCATCTGATTTCCCTGGCCAAGAGACAACCTATCCCCTGAGTCACTGGTGGGTGCTGCTGTGTGTCCTCTGGATTCCTGCCAGCAGCCTGATCTGCAGCATGTAGTCATCAGCCCAGCCAGACCCTGCAGTCTAATGATGGTGAGTCACCTCAGTTAAGGATCTGGTTCATCTTTTTTGAATTATTTCTTGTTTCCCACATTTTAAATTCATTTTAATTGAGTTTTCTCTGAGGTCACCAGCTCTGTGTTGGCTTCCTGCTATTCTCATTAACATTACATTTGCCTATGAAAGAAATTCAGCCCTAACACATATTCAGTTCAAACTTGTTATAGGACTTTGTTATTTGAGTTAAGGAACCTATTTATTAAAACCTCTTATTACATGAATGGTAATTGGAGTCTTTCCTCCTCCTTTATCTTCCTCTTCGTTTAATTGGCATGTCATATGTATTCAGCATAGGTCACAAACATACTTTTTGGTCAGGCTCCAAGTGACAGCTCAGCAATAATTCAAATTGGTGTGCTGTTATTTCCAGCTGGTGAACATATACATTGAGGATGACTTTTTCTTATCTATCCATATGAATTTTCTGAAGATATTTAGTCCCC
Organism: Loriculus beryllinus; assembly: GCA_039877255.1. Lineage (NCBI taxonomy): Eukaryota > Metazoa > Chordata > Aves > Psittaciformes > Psittacidae > Loriculus > Loriculus beryllinus. The sequence goes on from JBCJKH010015847.1 coordinate 13,824, forward strand.
TAGGAGGAAGGATCTAATTTCGGTATGATCCAGTTTGATATTGCTGTGATTCCAAAATTACTACAGAGCCATGCTAGTGATCCCAAGGGAGGACAGCAGTTCCTTATAATCCTGTTTACATTTTGCTATCATATCACCAAGTTATGTCACCTCATGAACTTTAGACTACTCCAATAAGGGCATTTTGTCTATCTACTGACTGAGAGAAATGGCTATTCCCCTGCTTCTGCCACTGATGCACTGAACAAAATCCTCCACTCTTCTCTATATCCACTTTTTATAAATGGGAAGAAAAGGTGAAATAATTAGCCTGTCACCTGCTGAGGTGAAACAGAAGGGCAGGTAGAGGTGACAAAGTGATGTATATCAATCACATCTGCAAAACCAAAGACAAGTGGTGTAAAGTAATACTTCCGCAATGAGTGAATCCTATTTCTGCATAACATTAACTCAGGAAATTGAGCAAAGAAAATAGAGAATGATGATTTGGTTTATTTATGTGGCCACAACAAAAGTGTTAACAGTTTGTGATTTCCTACACTAATTATTTTAATTAAAAATCAGAACTCCATTAAAACTCTAAGATTCTTGAGGCAGATATAGATATAGATATATTGTCTAGCTGTTCCTCCATGGGTGTAAACTGTTCTACTTTTCAAGGATCTGGCATTGTCTATCTGATCGATAGCTGCATGACAGCTATATTAATTCAGCCTAATCACCATGGTAAGGCAATGTTTTTATAAAACTTAACTGAGAACAATATGAAATGGAACAAGTGAAATAAACCTGTATTTTTATTGATCATATCTTTCTTTCTTACTGATGTGAATAAAGAAAATTCATTTTAAAAAAAATCTGATTAAGTTCTTGGGAAAGGCTCAGAGTATTTGAACAAGCTCTGCTGGAGCATACAATTTTACATTATTCAATGTGTATCCATCATACTGAAATACAACCCTCAGGAAAAATATGTGTATGAAACAGAGAATTAATGTGACAACTGCATAAGGTGTTGCTGATAGCTGATTAATTCATTTACTGTTTTCTGTTTGTTTAGATAATGATAAAAGTAATAAAATTTGTTTTGATATATATTGCTATTTAATATTTATTGCCAAAATGGATCAGTCATTAACAATGTAATAATAATTCCAGATAAAAAAAAAAGTTTCGTAAGAAATCTGTTGTTTGGTTCATCTCACTGAATTTCGGAATCATTAGCTCATCTGTTACTGTTGTAATATTTAAGGTTTAGCATTAGCAGATGGCTGTCTTACCTAAAAGCCAGGCAGTGCACTTCAACTACTAGGTAAGTCTTTGTGTAGAAAACACACAAAGTATGCAAAATACATCTCTTAATTGGAAGGCACTGGAAGAACATTTGCAAACCGACATAGAGTTTGTTGTAATAAGGTGGAACAGACTTTAAATAGAATTATAATCATGCATTCAGTCAAGATACGGTTGTATTTCTGTAGAAGCTTAGTCGAGTGAGAAATGGCACATCTGCTGACTAGTGTGGAGATAAGCAGTCACCCCCATTTCACAGTTTATCTTTGGCTTTCAACCACAGGATGATTTGGAAGGAGCAGCCTCTATAATCTTGGCTTTTGGTCAGTTGTACAAGTTGTGTTTGCTTCTATCTATCATCTAGCTCACAGACTAGAGATTTGTACATTTGTATGGATGGAAAGAGCTTTTATCAAAATTCAGGTAGAAAACCAAAGCTCACTCTGTACCAGAGATACTTAAAAATAAGGAACCTCAAAGTGTGTGCATTTAAACTAATTCTGTCTTGGACTTCTCAAAGTGCTGTACCAGGTCTTTTAAAGTCTGCAAATCAGGCACTTTTCTAACATATTTTCATTATCTTTCCCATGTAAACTCTGTCTTTAACATCAGCCGTGAACCTGGCAGTTTTCTGGGGTGACTGAGTGTCTGGAAACACCACAGTAAGAAAGATGGGGCAAAATGAGTGTCAAACTGGGAGAAACAACTGGTTACTAGGTAAACAGACCTGTAATGAGAGTGCTGTGTGGAAGTGAGACAAAGCTGTTGTAGGTGTGAGGAAGATGGGCCACTGTCAAAGTGTCTTTGTCTGGTTTTGGACTCTTTGAAAACCAGAAGTCCATGACCTTTCAAAAATTTGTAACTGACTTCATTAGATTTTTCTCCATCACCATATGTTGTTGCAAAATGACCTGGCTGCTATAAAAACCAGGATGCAAGGCAGCTCCTTACAAAGGCACCAGTGGTCACCCTTAATGTCTCCTGTGAGCTAAACAAATTGAGAACAATTTTCCATCCTTGGATGGTGTCACCTCTGGTATCTGGTGCACAGTATGAGAATAAAATGTGATCTGAAGTTGCAGAACTAAGCAGCAAAATCAGTTACAGCAACCAGAGCAAATGGTTTGGAATACTCTGCTTTGTAATTTTACCTTCTAGAAAAATATTTGTATTATCTTCCAATTTTTCAGCAAAGCAACAGTTTCATGGATGAAAAACTGCTGTGTGAAATCCATTTTATGCTTTCTGAACCAAAAGTAAATAATGATGCTGGGGTTTTTTTTCCATAAGTTATTCAAGAGCAAAAGGCAATTATTTTCCTCATGAAAAGCCATGATCCATCGAGATAGCAATTTGCATTGCCCACAGTGTGGTAAATATTTGTAATGGGGCAAAATAGCTGCAATTATCTAGTGGCTGTCTTATAGTACTGTGGTAGCTGCACTATAGTTACTATACAAATATTGCAGGAGGAACTTCATTATGAGTGCCTGTTTTCAGGTGCTTGTGATTTTCCAAAAAGTGGGGAAATCAATGCTTTGTTTGAAATTTCTTTTGTTTGTTCTATAGCCAAAACTCTGCTTTCTGAAAGTTTGCTGAAATTCTGTTTGGTTAATTTTGCATTAACAGTTCATGGGGAAAAAAAAAGATGAAATTTCATGCTTTGCAAGCATTTTCCAACACAGCTATTTGCTTCTGATGACTCCAAAACTCAACTCTTTTAAAATGTCATGCTTGTCCTAGCATTAAAACATCAATGAGGTCAAATTCCTTTGATGAGGGAAAAAGTGGCCGACTTATAAATCAGGGAAAGTCTATGTGATACAGCCTTAGAGACACAAGTAAGCTAGCTGAGAAAAGGTAGTTTGACTACCAGCAGCAATAGAGCCATGTTGGTATAAAAGTTCTTTAGCCTGGTAAGCCTTGCTACGCATATTAAATTGAGCACACCCTGACAAGACACTTAAAATAAACCAGAGCAGCAACTGATGAACCTGGAAGAAAATGATGTCCTGCATTTGCAAGCCTGTCAGAGCAGTATTTCAGCTGTAAGTGCTCTGTAATCTGGTCTGGTCAGCCAGGAACTGCTATCATTGCTCTCCTTGCTATCCCAAGTAGGTTTGCAGCATTGATCATTCCCCTTGCATAGGTAATTTCCTTCTACTTTATGGAAAAATCTCATTAGCAGCAAGCTAAGGCATTTTGACCTTATCTCTCTAAATTGAAACTCAGCCTGCAAAAGTCAGAGTTGGATTTATTGCCACATCTGTGCTAACCTTTCACCAGGTGGATGAATTTCTCCATCCTGGAATTAATTCTTAAGCAGATTTCAAATTTTATCAGTTAGTTTTTACAGACTGCTTATTAAAGATGGAAGGCCTTAACTTGCAATCCGGTGCACTTACTGCTTTTGTTGCTCTCTACTGCATCTGAGATTCTTGATCATCTCAACCACAAGGCATCACTTTTGAGTTGCTAGCTGCACCGCTTTTTAATGCAGAGAGTTTTTCAAACTACTGAACATTTAACAATTTGACTCAAGCCATTCCATCATGCATGTACATCTAAGCACATATGCTCATGAACTTTATGATTCTGTCTTTGTGGAAACTTAAGAGGAAATAAATGCACATTCACAGGAAGAAAATAAAAGTTGCATATCCCATCAACAAGACTTCCTGCTGTCAGTCTGCTGGGCATTATGATTCAAAACATACTAATTTAGCTGGCTGTGAAGGAAATATTGAAATCTGATTTCTTATGCCAGCAGAAGAAACATATTTTGAAATGAGAGTTCATCCAAAGCCAGGTCACCACAGAGTGATCTCATTTTGTGGTCTTTTTTTTAAAGAGTTTGTGTAGGAAATGCACCACGGTTGTGTCTGTCTTGGATGTTTGATTTAGAAGTTGTGTGACTTGTTGTCCTGTTGTCTAGGCTTATCACGTAATACTGCCATCGATGAAGTAGCTGTATTTATTCTCCTAATGTAAGTGGCAAGTTTAAAAAGTCACAACTAGAGCTGAAAAAGACAAAATTGAAGATGAGATTAGATAGTTCGAGATCTGTTTCTTCAGCAAAGTATCTATTGCTGACCATTATTCCCAAGGAGCTATCATCCCACCAAATTGTGCCATGCATGTACAGACGAGGCAGTGTGTGCTTCTCACATGGGAGCTGGCAATTAGTGGAGCCTCTTGTATAGCCCAGGGTCTGAATAAACAAAGGGC
>JBCJKH010015852.1:0-16603 GCA_039877255.1 Loriculus beryllinus
ATGTTCCGGCTAATCCCCATGGCAAAACAAGGGCCTCTAGCATTTGTTGGAATAGATAGGGAAGGCAGGAAAAGTAAGGGAAGTTGTCTTTGCTCAGGCAGAGCCCTGACTCCTGTGGTAGAGATGCACACTGTGCCACATAGGTGCATAGAAGTGGTAAACTCAAGCCCTTGGCTCCGCTCACTCACACTCTACAGCAGTTTAGCAGCTGCTGCTGAGCTGAGTGGGAGGCAGAGCCTCACACCCTCTCTCTCAGCCCCAATATATCCTGCTTTGTAGATGGGGATGACAGGAGAGGAGGAAACTGTGTGATCTTTTACCATGTGGGACGCAAAGTTGTCCAGAGCTGGGGCATCCCTGCTGTGGAGTTAGTGAGGTCTAGAAGCCCATTGTGTCACCCCAGCAAAGGCACTTAAATCTAAGCTTTCAAGGAGTAAGTAATGACAGTAACTGTCTCTCTGGATTCACGTAGAAATGTTTAGTACTCCAAAACTTACCCTGCTGTTATAACTCTTTGTACCTTTATTTAAGATAAGAAACACATACCATCTGTTGTTTGATAGCAGATCAGAGACATCTGTGAGGTGTAACATCCTCACAGGATCTCCAGAGGTGCCTTGGGTACCCCTCAGACAAGTATCTCCTCATAAACTTGACAGGGTTTTTGGAACCAAGGACACAGACGGTTTTCCATGCGGCAGTGTGAGAAGAAAACCAGATGGATGAGACAATCCAATTGTCAGAGCAGGTTTCTGTTGCAGGCACGGCAAGAACACCCATGTGTGGATGCTGCCATGGAGTATACATTACCCTGTCTCTACAGGTTTAAGTCTGCTTTTGTAATAATCTGATTTCCTTTTTATCCAAGAGAAGCAGCATCTCTGCAGTGGTAAAAGCCCAGGGTACTGAACATTACTTCAAGAGCTTGGTTATCCTTAGGAAAATGTTGACAATTTTCCCCCTGACTGTAAGACAAATGAACAAGTAATCCTTCAAGAATGACAGAAGAAAAGTGTTTGGCTAAGCAAAGAGAAACACACATTTGGAGATTTCATTTGGCCAAATACTTGAGGGGGCTTAAAAGCGATGCAAACACAGGTGGCTTTAAGAAGTAGAATTACCCCTCTCATTGCAACATCCTTGCCTTCAAAAATTCAGTAGGTTCAGCACCAATTATTAGTGTTAGAAATAATAACAATAATGAAAGTTCTCTAACTGGTTTACTGAAGCTTTTGCTTTGCCATTTCATCCCTAAAGTGATCACTATGACTAAAACACCAGACATCAAGAGGCTCACACAGGCAGTGTGCTCCCTAGTCCAGCTGATTCTGCAGCTGCATCCCCTGTTGTTTTCTTCCGACTTGTGATCTGCTTGCAGGTTATAGGTCCATTTTCACCCTCAGCTGTTGCCAGGAACACAGGTTTCCTTATAAGCAAAGGGGTGAAGGAGCAGGGGCACCACAGTGGGGTAGGATGAAGGCACCAAGTGGTGAGGATCCCAGCAAAAGGGGATAAAATTCCTTTTTTTTTTCAGCTTCATATTCATTTACCCATTTAATGCATATTATTTTGTAGCTTGAACCAGAGGATAATATATCTTCTGGTGCCTACGTGAGAAGCACACCACACCAGGACAAACAATCTTAATAACTATTCCATAACTAACAGGATACATGAAAACAGAAGGGCACTTTAAGGACAGCTTACAGGTTTCCCTGAAGCTTAGCAAATTTGATATGCTTCACCAAAGTTACCAGGAGCAGGGAAAGTTTATACTGTCTTTGGACCATTTATAGATAAACTCGATGACAAGGTGTAGGAAAAATGTTTTGTTTCTCTGACTCTGCAGTCAGCCAAGAGGACAGACCCTTAGGATTGAAACACTCTGAAGTGCAGAACTACACTGCTTTTGGATCCTTAGCAAAAATCAGCTCTCCATTTTTCCACTGCCTTCAAAGACCACATTGGCAGGCAGAATTTGGCAAATTTAATTGATGGGGCGAGGAGAAAACGCTGTCGATTTTGTCTTTGAGAAATTTTCCCAAACGGGTCTGTTTGTTACTCAATCAGTGAAGAATATGATTTGAGACACTGGTACAAGGGCCTGGAGTGTTTGCCAGCCCTGATCAAGATTGATGGCTCTAGTAGCAAACAACACAAGTGGAGACCTTCCAGCTTCTCAAGCTGTTAAACCCTGTGAGGCTCTTCCCTTGGTGCAACAAGACTGTAAGGAAAATGACAGAGCCACAACCTTTAAGCTAAACAACAATTCTTTTGTTTGCCTAAAGAAAAGGTAGCTGATGAAAAAGACTCCAATAACCTGAATTCCCCCTTTGAAAACCCAACCCCTCGAATTCTTTATGCAATATGCCCCAAGTCACAGGTTTGAAAACCTGATCTGAACATTGAAAAGAGGTGCTGATTTCGAAGGAATTGAAATAAAATTGTTATGTTCGACAAACAATGTAGGGGGCCATTGTTTTTTTCCTGTTTTAGTTAAGCACCATCCCAAGGGATTCAGTGAAGTGAGTTTCTAATTGTTGTTATTCAAAATCCAGTTGTTCTGTAAAATCTAGTAGGTTTCCCCGCCCAGAGCCAGGCTCATGCAAAATATTCCCAAAGGTTAACAGGAAAAAGATTTAATAAACAAGCAGAGGAAGGACCTCTGGAATTGTCCAAAGACTCCTCTAGGAAATCTTGAGGGACTCTGCTAAAAATATGGAGTTTTTTTACAGTGACCTTAATAAAATACTGTGACTTTTTTTTCATCATCCTGTCATCACAAGCTGCTGGGTGAAGCGAGAGACAATTTTATTTCGTCTATCCGGTATCTGCAGAGCAGGAACGTCATATAACAATGAGGAAAAATAAATCATGCAGCCATCTTCCAGAACTGCTTACTCTAGCAAATATTTTTCTTATAAAAATAGGTTGAAAAGTCGAAATTTGATATAAAAAGCAATATTTACTAATTTCATTTTCTCACCACATTTTGAAAGGCTTGGAAGAAATAATTGATTTTAAAATGTAGGGGAAGAGAATTCTCAGGTGGTTCTAATTTGTTAGAAGAAATCTTTCCCTGTTCCATCTAGCTCCTGGCCAACTAATGCATTTTCTAATTTTCCATTAGATCTGCCTTCCTCTCCTTGCTTCCATTATTTAAACCAGGAACATCCTCAAGATGATAATTAGTCACTTATAACTCTTTCCTCCCGAATGCTGCCATTTGACAGAAGACCCATTCTAACTTGGACTTCCCTAGTGCAGTGAGCTCATTCCTGTGCATGCATGTGGAAAGAGGAAAGAAGCTGAAGCTGCCTATTCTACTCCCTGCCTATCAGGGCTGATAGGGAGCACCCTTCTCACTTGCCTGCCTCAGCTATCAAACTAGATTTTGTGCCCTTATTCACAATGAGCTGTGCCTGACTCAGCTGCAGTCCTATTTGCAAAGGCAGCAAGAGTTCAGGACCTCATCACCCCAGTGCTTTATCCTCCTTGCCAAAAGCTGCCCTCACTCTCACCTACCTGCATGCATTAAGCAGCGCATCCCAGGGCACAGGTCGACAGGTTGCTGAGCATGTAACTGTAAGACCTGGGAAATGCAGTGGACTGTCTTGTCAGAGATAAATTGTACCAACCGTGAGTCACCCCTCTGTGAGCAAAAGTGGCTGTTACAGTCTCACAGTAATTGTGGCCTTGCATGTGGCCAGGTAACTGGGCTTTTTATCAGTATTTTAATGCTTATTCCAATAAAAATGCTAGATTGAAAATTCCCCAAAGTCAGTCCCTGCTTTTGCCAATATGCAATCCAGGAAAGCCTTTCATGGCAGAGAAAGCGACAGCCTGGGCTTACCACTCATCCCACTTGGTCAGTACCCCACAGCTCCCAAGCAAGCAGAACACTTGCTTTTTTTGTAGCTGAGTTTACCACAGCTGTCAGAGCATTGCAGTCACTGCCCAATGTTGTCACGGTGCAGTACATTTAGTCTGATGGCCACCAGCTCTTTAAAATTCATTTTCATAAGTGTGTTTTCACAAATGTTGAGCAGATTCTGCACATTTACCTTCATTACTCATTTTTAACTAATGCTTGCCCCTGAGAAACCAAACGAATACTGAGAACCAAACATGCAGAGCAGGCAGTGTTTAGTCTGATAGATCTCTTTATATATATTTACATCTCAAACACAACAGTAAAACTTGAAAAAAAAACCCAACAAATAGTTAAAGTGAAGGTCCTTTACACAGAACAATAATGCATCAGTCCTAGAAGGAATATCTGAGTTCAAGAAGTAAGATCGCAGAAGATGTTACTGATTTACATCACTCTTCTAGATATGTGAGAGGCATATGTCAAATGTATCTTCACATCATTTTAGCTCCATGTTCACTCAATTTTGTACCTAGTCTAAATTAACTGCCTAAATTCATTCACAGTAAGTGAAGAGAGAGAGTGAAGGGATAACTCTAGAGGTTACTCATGGCTGCTGACTTCACACGACTAAAGTCAGAGGGCATCAACTTTGCTCTCTTCTTTTTTCCTCTTAAAATTGCATGGCGATCAGCATTCATTCCCTCATTCCCTTTAGAACTTCTACTCAGTCTCATTATAGTCCACAGGTCCTTACTTTCTCAAACAACTTTATTTTAATAAATCAAGACTACTGAGTATGCATGTACCCTTCTTGCCATGGACACAGCAAGGCAGATCCTATCCTCCTATGTCTCCTTCATCTGCTTCCAGGTTGCCACCATTGCCTCTGCTTTGGAAGTCTTCTTCAGACTCTTGCCCTTTCTCTGCTTCTTCTGCCACTTCTGTAAACACACTGATACACACAGAGTGTTACCTTCACATTCATTTGTCAGGTTCCTGGAGGAATCTGTTCAATCATCAGCTGCCTGAGCCTCTGCTTAAACCTGCATGAAGCTTCCCATTTTTTACAGCTATCACTAAGCAAGAAGGCACTTAATGGTCCCATCATTTGTCCTGGAAGTCATTTGTCACATTCAGCAGCTTCAGTGAAGTGGTTTAAATTGTTATCCTACAGTGTAAGAGTTTTGGGCTTTTTTTAAGTTTCTGAAAAAAAGAAAAAAAGAAAAAAAGAAAAGAAAGGTCTGGAGGGATTTGGAAAGTGATATTGTGCGTATGTTATTACAGGCATACAAGCAGAGGATGCTATGTTTGGTATCATACACATTTTGTTCAACTAAAGGTCACAACATCCTGAAATTGCATTTTAATGGTTAACACAAGTAAACATCACTCATCAAAGATGACAATAATTTATGGATACTGGTGGATTGAAAACCTCATTGCTAAAACAATTTCACAGAAAAATCTGTATTTTCTGTAAAAGCTTCTGTTCGCTTAATGCCCAAACCTGAGGTCTAGAAACAGAAAGCAAGTCTTCATTGCACAAGTCATATTTAGCACTAAGTTAGATGCCCTGGTATACCCTGCCTGGCTGCTGTCCCTCCAGAAAGGTATGGATCTTCTGTAGAGTCTATATTCCCTCTGCCAGTCCCAGTCAGACATCTCAGACGTGTTGGACCTCTGGGGTAACACAGTTTCCTCTGATGACACATCTGGTTCATGCATTTTCATTCAGACATCTTTTTTTCTTTTCTATGTGCAACTTCCATTTTATGGTACAGCCTTCTACTGCACTACCTGACACAAAGCACCTCCATTTTTCCCCTGTACCCTGCAACAGGATCTATGCTCATGGTGCACAGGTGGGCTTATGGCAGTGACTACTTACAAAAACTCTTGCACAAGTTGCTCAAGTGTAAGGCTTATACTCAGAAATGGTGACTAGGTGGAAGTAAAAGAGCTGCATACAAAGGTTGAACTTAGTCAACAAGGTCCTAGGAAAAATCTGGAGGGTGCTGGAGCTACCAGTTCTCCCATCAGTCTGTTTAATCTGTGCATCACATAGTCATCCTTCCATAGATACTACCCGATTATGTTTGCCCTCTGCTGTGTGCTGTCCATCCAGCCAAACAGATAAGCTCTTTCATTTTTAACCTTCAGCTTCCTTAATAGATGTTTTATATTTTAACTGCTGGTGAATTTTTTTATGGAAGATGTTGTTACTGCTTTTGTGTTATGCTACTCTCTAGGTGCCATGAGAAGCCATTGTAGAAAGACAAGTACAGACAGTTGAGGACCTCAGGAAACCAGTGAGGGAGTGCTGGTCACCACAACAGACGCTAGTCTTGGCACATGAGGAACTTCCTAGTTCCTTATGTTTTAAAAGCGTCAAAGGAAAGGGAAGAATTTTAAGGAGTGATTTGCAGAAGAGCAGCGGGATCAGTAGAAGGGTGTTATTGGTAAATCATCTTTCCCCAGACACGAGGCATGGAATAGGAGAAAGTACAAAGATGGTCATTTGGAAACTGGTCAATGTGCTGAGGACAGCTGGCACTGTGAGCAGCACATAGGCTTTGGTGAACTTGAACTCAAAGTGAAGACTGGCGATTCAGACTTTATGTTATAGGGGGCTGGGGAGCACCAAAGGATGAAGAGATAGAAGTTGCATGCTCACTGCTGCAAGACCTCCATGCTGCCCATGGCATATACAACTGTTGGTACCAAAGGTATTGTCCAGGAGAGCTATGTGGGTTTGATTTTGCACATATCCTGTCCCAAGTCACGTAGCTACACTGACTGAAGTCTGCAGTAAGGACAAAGCTTACAGAACAGACAAGGCAGGCAGTTTCCTGGAGAACTCTGTTGAAAGGATAAACAGATTTCATGAAAAAGTCCAGTGCTGACGTGTTTCCATACAGGTTAGCATGGCTCCAAACTGCATTGGCAGCCCTATTGAAGGCTGCATGTTGTGATAAGTATTCTCCTGGACATATCCACATGCACTAGTTCTCACACAAGGTTGGTGCTGACTGCTGAGACAATTTACTGTCAGATAAACATAGCAATAACCTATAGAAGCACTGTGTGAAACCAGAGAGAATCCAGTGCTGTGGTGGGTAAGACGGGGAGCCACGAACTAATGCAGCTCCTGAGAGCCAGCAGTCCCTGCCAGCTTTCATACCACAGTGATTTATGTAGAAGTTTGAAGTTTTCTAGAAGTATTTTTCCCCAATATTTAATCATAAAGTAGCCCTGAGGTTTCAAAAGCATTCAAAACTCTTGGAAAAAGCACTTCTCCTCTTTGGACATTTTCACTTAGAGTAGCTTCATACTTACCTATCAGGCTTTTTAATCTGTTAAATCTCCCTCAAGGGCAGTTTTGTGAGAGGTGCATGTAATTGGTAGTTCTTAATGCTACTAATAGGCTTACTTTAACATTAAACAACTGGATATTCTTTAGCTCACCGTATGACAGCTAACAATAATGCCTAATCACTTCCTCTTTCATCAGTTTATACCAATAAATAGTGAAAATGAATTTAAACTAGAAATGATTCCATTTTTGAGCTAGGAGTGATTCACGTTCAACCCAGACTGTTCCTTACCAGCCTCACTTTTCAGCATGCAGTCCCGTAAGTTGATAGAACAATGTCTTAAAGTACCAAATCACAAATATGAGACCTTCTTCTGAAGTTACAAGTCTGGCATGAAATTTTCATTTGACTGGTATGGGAGCAAAGGGGAATGCTCCACACTTTCCTGGAGCTCGTTCTTCAAATCCCCTGGTGTGTGCCAAAAACACCCACTGAATAAAACCTTGAAAAATGGTTTTAGTGTTGGCTGGAGAGAAAGCAGAAGAGTTCGGTTGGGCTTGTCTTAGGAGAAAAGAGTTAATGGGTAGGTAATAGACTGCATAAGCAACCATGCAAACCACACTGAAACCAGTAAGGAGAATTATCCTGAAGTATCATTATAGAAAAAGTTGGTAGCTGCTTTTCAGGGGTGCACCAGATAAGGTTTATGGACTGAACATGAGTGTTGGAAGTATGTTCACAGAACACACCCAGAAATTCCACTTTGGAGTTAAGGGCATAACTATGATTTTTTTAAAGAACACTTTCCTCACAACACAGACCAAAGAATTACATTCATGTCTTTGCTGCATCAGGACAACAAACCCTGAGACAAAGCTATAAACTTGTTTTGGGAAAGGCAACCAATCTTCCAGTGGGAAAATGTGGCCCATCCATTAATGTTCTGACAGCTCATATGATCAGAGGTCTTGTACTTCTCTGTCAACAAATAGGCATACAAATTCTACTAAAAAAGAGCCATGAGTTTTAACAAGCAATATTTTGAAGGGAAATTGGAAAAGCTAAAACAAGCTTTGCAGAAAAAAAACAGCAAGTACGAACATCAAAGAAATGGTGCAAATTTGCTGGATGTAGAATAATGGAAGAATCCGTTGGTCTGTGAGGTAATGTGAGGTAATGTGAGGTAATGAGGCATTTCAGGGAATGCTTTTGAGAGGGAAGATGATTTTTTATTAGAAATGTATTCCCAACTGGGTCTACTCCTCCTCTTCTGTATATTCCTCAGAGGGATCATACATTGCCAAGAACTCTGAAGGAGCCAAAGTATTCAAGAGAGATTTAAAGTGCCCACATTAGCCACTAAATGTAGGTATCATCAGTCTTAAATGAAGGCACATGGTGCTTTCGAAGTGATTCAAAGCATGAGTAACATCTGCAGAGAAAGGAAAAGCCTCTAACAGGGTGTATGGGAAAGTAATGTTGGGTACTAGGCAGTGGTTGGCACAGTCCTGTTTGACTGACCACCCCTTTGTACTTCAGCCCTTTCCCCGCGTGGTGCTGCTCATTTGGGATCTCTTCTGAAGGCAGACCTGACCTGAACAGGCTGTCTGTCCTGATGTTGAGCCTAGCTTTGCCTTTTGCAAGAAATGCCTTAAAGACGTGAGCTTTCTCACTGGATTTGAGGGAACAAGAATTAATTCTCCCTTCTGAGAGCGACGGATAGTATGGAAATGGTTATGTTAGAAAGGGGATCACTAAAAAGATGTCTGATGAAAATATCTAAGATGTTGAACAACAGGAAAACTTAATCAGGACTTCCATTCCCGTTTGAAGCTGTTGAAAGATAGCTTATTCAAAGCCATTTAAAAGAATATATTTAACCAAAACTTTGGAACTCCTTGCAATACTGAGGCAAAAAATCAGCAAGAAATTACAAATAATTGTGCATTTACAGAGATAATACAATATCAGAGATTTGGTGGTTAAGTAATTATCAAAAACAAACTGAATCTCCATATTCCATATGTGAATATTACTTCACATTCACGTATCTTTATATATATCACATATACTTTACACTCACACTCTCTTCCTCCATGTGAGGATCTGGCACACAGTCCTCTTAGAAATCTGGGGGGTGTGAATTGTACTGTATGGATCTGCATGAATACCTTTCATTCTGCATCAGGAAAACAATGCCTATATTTCCATTTCACTTCAGGCATTGTGACATTTTTTCTCATCTGGGGACATTTGCCAGCTCCTGGACATGGAAAGCAACTACTAAGTTTCTCTGGAAGTGTCCCCAAAACCAGCAGACACACCTTTGGTTAGCTCACCCAGAAGTTCATTCGTTTTCTCTATCCATCTCAATAAGGATCCATGTCAATAAAGATCCAATTCTGCCAATGCTTTCAAGGAGCTTTTGACAGTTGTTTGATTCAAAATTTGGCTGAATTGTCAAGATTTTTCTTCCAGCCCTCGCTGATTCATGTTTCATAATCATAGCACAAATCAGCCTTCAAAGACACACAGATCTGAAAACAGAAACCAAATCTCCATGCAGATTTCATCCAAGGAGTGAGCCAATAGCATGAGCCCTCAGATTCCTAACTTTGTTAATCAGTAGCTAATGGCTTCAAGTCTGAGCCAAAACAATTTATGCCCACAGACAACGGCCCCAGTGACAACAGTAGTGTTTGGAGCAGCAGAGCTACAATATTGCCAGTGCCTGAAAAAGCATGAGAACAGAGCAGACAGAACCTGTGAATCCTCGAAAGGCTGAGTTTATAGTGAATATACAAATTAAGTCCAGCATAAGTTATGACTTCTGCCCGCATGCAGTTTCTTCATTCCATTCTTTCATTAACATTTATAACAACTACAAATATTATGACTAAAAATCGCTGATTATTTTTATTCATCTATTTTAGTAGATCAATGGCAGAAGCATTTCTATTTATTATAGGAATCTCAGTATCTGAAAAACTGTGAGCAATTTAGTGTTTTAAGTGAAAACAGTTTGTAGTTCTTTAAATGACAATACATCTTCAGTCATAATAAAATATGAACTAAGGAATATATTAACATTACTACTATGAGTGACAAAAGAAAGCATCAATTATAAACCATGCTGCAGTTCTCTGAGCTCTGCTTTTAGAAGCTAAGTTCAAAGAGCAGAACTTGAAAACTGATCCAGTCCTGAAGATATGTCATGACTATGGGCTACATTTTTGGCAGTAAATGATTTAAAAAGCTCAAATTTCCTCAAGTAGTTACGTGCACAGTAACCCAGTAGCTTGAACAGCAAACTTTTCCCAGAACTCAGGACTGTGAATCACACAGGACAGAAGGACCTCTGAAAGTTAAAGGTCATGATCTTACATCCTCCGGTCCATCCAGCTCCAGATATTTATTCTAATTGAAATGACAAGATTTTTGTGTTTAATTCTGAAATAGGACCTCTGCCACTCTGAAAGCATCATTGACGTCAGTAGGGTTTCTGTGCTGGTTTTATCAGGGATGGAAGTGAACCAAGAACTCCAGACTCAAAGCCCATCAAAGCCAAAGGAAAAACTCCTGTAGAATTATTCAAGCTTTGGGTCTGGTCCTTATCCATTGACCTTCACAGATTCGTGAACATGGGTTATGGGCTAACTGTGTCTGACCACTTCGAAACAGTTCACTGTACTATTGTGCTGAGTCTATAGTTAGTACTTTGGAATTAGATGGTTCTTATGGCTTTGGATGCATGCTAGATGTAGTTAATGTCTTTTTGTTTGGCATATAATGTGACAGCTGCTATTTGAATAAAACAGAGTGAAAAATGTTCAACCTGGTACTAGAGACATCTACAAACCAGCATTTAAAAATCTCCTTTAAAAAAAGGGATGCAGTGCACCATGCAGCAAAGCAAACTCCAGTTAGATAACAGGAGATTCATGACTGAAATTGCTATCCACATTGCCACAGAAAAGCAGAAAAGCAGGTTTACAGAAGGGACACACAGGTGTTTCGTTTGCTGGGCTAACCTCACCTATAATTACACTCTGAGGCCCCAGGGCATCATTCTTGTTGACTGATAAAATAGATGAGGAAAGTTTTGAGACAACTTCAATTTCCAGACATGAAATGGAAAGCTTTTTACAGTGTATGAATGTCAGACTGCGAATGACAATGAGGGGGAGGATACGCTAGATATGCAGAATGGGATGAAAAACAGCCATGTTTTGTAGAAATTTATCTCTCTAACTCTAAATTGAAAAAGGTTACATTTCTGTATCTGGGAAATGACCTTAGAAAATTGTTATCAAAACGCAGTGTGTGAATCCATTTCCCATTGTAAGCATTTTAATGGAAGCTACTATTAGAGGACTCTGATGCTACTTGATCTCATTGTGGCTTCACAGGATTTATCTGCATCCAGTGTTTACCCATGATGACTTCAGCCAGGTCTTTCCCTGTATTCTACCTCCTATGAATGCATTAGGAACCCTGCCTGACAGCCAGACGCCAACAGCAGCACATGCATGTTTGAGTACTTGGTTTGAAGCAGGTTGAATGGGGACCTGATCTCACATGACTGGGAAGTTGCTCTCTGTTCTGCTAGAGTGGTTTCTGATACATGACTGCATGCTTCTGTGTGCAATGTGTGTTTATATCTGAATCCTCTAGTATATGCCATACACTCTTGCACTTGTCC
The DNA here is from genome assembly GCA_039877255.1 of Loriculus beryllinus. Lineage (NCBI taxonomy): Eukaryota > Metazoa > Chordata > Aves > Psittaciformes > Psittacidae > Loriculus > Loriculus beryllinus. The sequence continues at coordinate 11,891 of JBCJKH010015852.1, forward strand.
TTCCTGAATGGGAAAACTGGGATTAGGTGCCTAACACTAGGATACATCCACAGCAATAAGAAGCAGATAACAGCACAGGCTGGCCCTGGAGTTCAGCCCTTCTCCAGGACATCTCACTCCTTCCTGGCCTAGCACTCTGGGGCTCTGAAGCATCCTGCATGCACTATGTGGCATTATACAGATAAAACCCACAATACAGGACTAGGGAAGCCATTCTGCCCAGCAGTGCCTAGGATCAGGCCACTGCCTCTGCGTTTGCTCCATTTTGCCTCCTGACTCAGTACTAGTTCATGGGTTTCCCTGTGTTTAGTATAGTAGTGCTTTATATTGCCAACATATTTTCAAGTGAAGTGTTCTGAAGATCAAACCTTAGATAACATTTTCTCACTTAAACTATACCCTGAGTCAGCACAGTACCTAACCAAACACCTAAAGTTAATTGCTTGAATGGTTCCATTTCTTTCAGCACAAAGTCAAAAGATTAAAGTCATACACTTCAGTGCTTTGCAGTTAAGTGCAAATGAATTTCACAAGTGCTGTTTCTCTGCTGGTGGCCGTCGGACCTACTGCCTTTTACATTGAACAGGGTTGGGTTTTTTTTTCCTAAAATGAAAACACAAGGAAAATATACTCCTATAATAACATAATGAAGGAAAATGTATGATATGAAACATTCAAGCTTTGTACAAATGCATGTACTCGGAGCGCTTTTGCACAAAGCATCAAAAACCAGTTTGGAACTACCTGCTTTTGAATTTGTGTCATACAAGGAACCACATTTTTATTTGAGAAATAAGTAGTATGAAGCTATGTTGACTTGAAGACGAGAAAGGTTTCTGAGGGTTTTATATTCCCACAGGTCTGCTGCTTTGGGTTTGTTTTTTGTTTGTTGCCTTTGGCATTCCTGAACGCTCAGAGTTGTTTTTGCTTCTGGGGCTCCAGAGAGGTTTCCGTATGAAACCCAACATGAATCACACTGCTTGCAGAAACGTAAAATATCCGATGGTCTGTCTGCCCCCAAGTTGTTTATTCTCAGTGAACATACACAAAACACCCATACAACTTATCAGGGAAATAGAATCAAAAGGCTAAGCATCCCTTTACATACAGAAAATTAACCAATTTGCTTCACAGCAGTGATTGGGATGGCTGAAAGGGAAATAGAAATCTGTTGTAAGACAGCAGTGCTCACAAGAGCTTGATCATTCTTGTATGAACTCTCTGTGTTACTTCTCTTAGTGAAACAGCAGAACCTGACTTCTACGGTCAAAGACTTTGAATATATAAGGATTTCAGATTTGATGTGGATCTCTCCCTTGATTCAGTGTATTTTGGATCAGCCACTCAGCACAACAGACACAAAGAATTTAATCATATTATGTGCTCGTGGGATCAGACCTGTTTAGCTAGTTTCCACTCAGATTACACACAGAAATAATAATCTTTGTCAGAAAGGCAACATCTAATTACGCAATCTACTCCACACATACAAGTTTACATATAAGTTTACAAATTTCAGACTGACTTGGAATTAAATCACAAGAGGATGAATATTGTCAACCTGTGCCTGAAAGAGGAAAAAAAGAAATCTACATTTGAAATAGGCAAATAACATCTAGGTGCAGAGATCATACTAAAGATCACTCCTAAAAAATTGCTTCATACCAGCCTACTCCAAACCTGAACAGCCCCTGCTGCTTGGAGCAAAATGGAAACCTAATGAACTTCCCATGGAAATATCCCAATTTCCAGTGGCCCTGGCAACGAATGTTCACATCAAAACGTTTTCTCCTTGGTGAACTCCCAATAATGCTGAGAAATCAACCAAGATATGAAAATTGGGATATTTCTTCACCCAGCCCTAGTCACTTGAACATTCGTAACCCACTCCTCATGAAAACTCGATGTTGCTGTGAGAATGGCATAAAGGCAAAAGTATTGTTATTCCTCTCAGAAAGCATTGGGCAGAGCAAACATGTATTGAGCACATCATTCATCTAAATGTTGCTAAAAGCTAGCAAAAACACACCACCATTTTAACGGTAGAATTTGAAGGTAAAAGCCAAAATCACAAGTATCTGGAATTCACTGATTGATTTTCTCTGCTAAAAGGACGGCTTGCTATGTCTGACGTGCACACAGGCTCCAGAACATGCCATTCTTGTCCATCCAATGACTAATTAGTCTTCAATATATCATACACAATTGAAAAAACCTTGACAGCTATAAAAAGTAGTCAGCCTATTTATTGTGGCCTGCCTGAAGGTCATAGATGGATCTGTCTAAGTCTTTTAACACAGCTTCCAATAAAGCCGAAGCCCTACACTAAGACTGAGCAGCAGAGTCCGGATAACATAGACCAGTAAACGTGATTTTTGCCATTAGTATTCAAAGACTTTATATTGGCCTGAAATTGCATAACCTGAGGCACTGCCTTGAATGGAGTTGATTTTAGCTATGTAGCTGTGACAGCAACTGTCTGACATCTAATACTTGTTGCCTAAGCTTGTTTTGGTTGAGTTGTAGTTTAACAAGTAGCTATGCTGTGTGGTTCAAAGTGCCTATGAACTGCCTGGGATGAAATTGGTGTGGAAGATGGCAGATGCAGGATAATACGGGAAGTCACAGATATTAAAACAAATCGTGCTGATGGAGTCAGCAGTCCCTACAGGAGCACAAACTTGCATTGCTTGGAAAAACCAGTTCCAGGGGTAACAAAGAGAATAGAAATGAGAATAACTGGGAACCAGTGGACAGAGCACGTAAACAAGTTTTGTTACAAAAACCAAACAAAATAAGCCCAAGTGGATCCCAAGACGGTGGAGTGAGAAAAGTTCCCACTACCATTCTCCTGGCAAAGAGGAGAGAGATCAAACACTATTCTCTTCTCAGTGAATGCCACAGGGCACTGGCAGCTCCTCATAAACCCTCCATAGGCACATACACTGAAACTGTTGGCCTGACACCTGGAGGAGCATTGCGAGGGTGAACATAACAAATGTATTAGGAAAGAGATTTTCTTTTGTAAGATTTTAAACTCTGTTATCAAGAATTTTCAGTATTAATTTGGATTAAATATATGGAATATGAATATATAGCATTCAAAGTAGACTAATAATCTGTCTTATTATTATTATACTTTAAAAGAATTCATTAAACCAACAACAAACTTTTGTTTTCACATATAAAAGGATTTGAGTGTAAGGGTAAATAAAGTCCTCCTAAATGCTCCCCTCCCGGCCACCCAGCTGCTTACCCAGCTGGCCTCCCATCCAGATCAATTATACGGTATCTCTTATGAATAGTTATTCTGTTATTAAATCAGATCAATTTTGTGTTGTCTCAGGCTCTCAAATGCCACTGTACTGCAGAGAATGATTCATTGTGTTGCGTAGCAAATGCCTCAGGAAAGGCCAAAGGCACTTATTGGCAGTCTTGGGGCAAGTGGAGCTTTTCCCACACTGGAATAGAGTTAAGAATTAGTCATTATGCACACAGGGCCTGAGTGCAATAGGTGATTTCAACAGGTTTTTTCCTGGTGAAGAAAGCAGGGAGAAAGAGAGGAGGAGTAGGAGAAGGCAAGTAGGTTCCAGAAAAGGGTACAGCAGAAAGCAAAATAGGGAAGTGAACTGTGGAGCAGCTTGAAGAATTGCCCTGGATAGCATGTTTTGAGTAGATAGCAGTACAATTGGCTCATGCTTGTGTTATATATTCTCCTACATTCATTATGGGTATGACAAACATAAACCTGTCAAGAGTTACCAAGCAAATGGAAACTAAATAATATGAATTAATATTAATAAAAATGCAAAAACTCTATCATAACATTTAGGGCATTGAGTTATAAACAGAAGAACAGAAATATGCTTAATATAGTTGAAGTATTGACTAATTTTATTCAGAACTGGTTTACCATTTTTTAACAGAGAAAAACGTGCTGCAGCTCTTAGTGTAAGTTTGGAACTATACAAGCTATAATTCCATGAAATATTGCAAGTGGTAGAAATCCTTCCTGTGCCAGGTAGAAAGACATTACAAGTTCTAAGAAAGATATGTTTCTGAGAAACAACATGGCAAGCTCCTAAATCAAATGGCAGATCCATTCCATGTGTTCTCTGAACTAACATAAACCAACTCCACACTCTTGGTCATCAAGAAGTTTCACTGATGGTTTCAGAAAATGTGTGTGCAAGGATGGCAGGTCCACGCTGGTCCTCTTTCACAGCCATGGAAGAGTCATTGAAGGCTAACAAGTAGGTTAACTCCCAGGGAGTAATTTTGACATACACAGGGTTGCAGCGATCCCACGCAGACGTGTATACATTAGAAATCTCGGGCATGACAAGTTCAGAACCTTCAAGAAACTCAGGACCTCCACCTCATGTTTGGTATAGTCACTTTATACATGGAAACAAGACTGGCAAGTTGCTGGATCACTGACATGGTAACCGACTTGAGCTTAACACCTCTGTCCCTCTGTCCTTGGGCAGTAAAAGAGACCTCAGTGTGCACAACTCGGAGCCCAAAGCACAGGACTGTTAGGAGCCAGGAACCACGCTGAAGCAGGTATTGCCATTCACTGAGCTGCAATATTCCCAGTGAAAAATACTGTGTCTGCTCATGCTGAATGTCACTTGAAGGGCAGATGAGATGTATCTTGTCAGTTTATGTATGTTATGGATACGGATGTATCCATATGTATGGATATCCGTA
>JBCJKH010015856.1:2016-12103 GCA_039877255.1 Loriculus beryllinus
ACACCAAGCAAAACTTACCTTAACCTTAGTCTTTGTGTCTTGAGCTCTCATTTAGAGAATAGAGAAAATAGCTGTCCCTTATGTCAGCCAACAATATGAAAGTAATGGGGGTTTAAAACATCTTTTACTGTAGTGGTATCATAAAGAGAGTGAAGGCGTTTTAGTGATAGGCTACTTTGAGTAATGCTCAGACAGCATAAAGTGATAGGATGCAGATCTGCCTTCAAGTAGCAAGGAAACCATACTCACAAGTTACACATTTAATTAGTACCACTCACCCTCTCTGGCAAAATAGTGATCACATTGTTACAGACCATTAATGTATTGCCTGTACAGAGGAAAAAATCACTATTGTATGAAAATCTTGAATTCTGCTCTCAAAATAAGTGCTTGCTTTAAAGGCTAAAAATGGTCTTTATGTGCTGAAGGAGATAGAGAAAATAGAGGGCTGTACACAAGTCACTGGCTTAGTTTGTAACTGGGCAAAATGAGAAATCACAGTTTCACCACATGATATCATAAGGCCCATCAGAGTTGCTGTAACAAGATCCACAGCACAGTCCTTTTCCACTTGTGCTAATGAAGTGTTTGCCAACAGTAGTAGATGACTGTCAGCTTTCACAGTAACTGAGGAAGCAGGGTGAGGAGTGTACTACCTTTGTAACCAGGCTTAACTCCAACCCATTGCAAGAGCTTGATGAGAGCAGTACAGAGACTTCTCTGGTATGCGGCTTTACTCTATCCAGGTATAACTCCAGGTAACAGCATATTTAATCTCTGTAGTCCAGCAAGGTAGGTGTGCTCCTGCACAGCCCATTCATGTGCTGGGGCTGGTTCACAGCCTCACCAGAAAGAGCTTTTGCTGACCTTGGAGAGCTGTTCAACCTCTGTAGAGTGTATTCAAGAGAATATTCCCAAATATACATGGATTTTTTAAGAAATAGGAAGTCACCTAACAGAAGCAGGCCTTGCCTTATTTCAAGCTTCATTCACAGTCAGATGCATGGGAGGAACAGTTGTATTTGTGTTTAGCTCTTCCTAATCCTAATGAGAAATAGCTAAAGTACTTCTAGCTGAGGTTTTCAGACAAAAAACAGCTTGAGACAAAGATTTGACTTTGAAAGCTTCAACCTAGATATCCAAGATATAACAAAGTTGAAGAGCAGATGACAGGTAGATTGGGTGTGCTTCCACCCAGTGATGGGAGCCATCTGCTTTAAGTTACTGCTATCAGAAGGCTAGATTTTGCTGCTGGAATTGTAGGGAATAATCCCTGTTGTCTAAGCTTCAGATTCAGAAGGAAAACTCTATTTTTGCTGCAGTCCATTGTAGAATTAATGCTGATTTTCTAGGCACCTTTCCTAGTTTAAAAAGGGCTGGTGTGTTGCACTGAGGACTGAGATGCAGGACAGTACATTTTCTTAAGTGTTTACTGTAGCACTGTTTCTCTGAATGATGCTCAGCTCCTTCATATTACTTCCCTCCTCCTAGCTGTAATCACTCCAAGCTTATCAATGGTCAGGTGGCTGGTGTTAAGGGGCTGGATGGAGAAATGCACCCCTTTAAAGCTTGACTTCACTCTTGTGACAGTGTAAATAAGTACCTAACTGCCAAGAAATCCTGATACCCTGCAGTTACCACTGAGAACTGAAGGTTTGCATTAGATAAAGGGATTTTGAAAGCATTGTAAAGGGTGGAGATTTCGTGGTTAGAAAATTGAAGCATGTCACTTGTTGCATATTCATTTTACAGCCACACTGCCATTTCCAATTGTGCAGCTTGCCTGGACCTCTAGAGCTGCCTGTGACCCATCTTCCCTTATGCTTTCCTGTGGGTTCTGGTGTTTACATGCCTCAAAAGCTTCTGTTGTAGAAGAATTTCAGCTTTGATGCCCCAAATGCTGGATCCAGAAGCTCTGTCTGATGCAATGAGAAAGTAAGCAGTGACCTGTCCCAGCCCAGCCTGCCAGGGAAGCAGGGCTGAATAACAGCAGATGAGTGCAAGCCTGATGGGAGGAACGAGTCAGAGAAAGCAGTTTGCTTCCTTTAGCTTGCTGTAGCTTTCATCAGAGCTGGCTGAGGAGGGGGAGGCAGAGAACTGCCTGTGTGAAGGGAAGGAAGTGACAGCATAGTCATTAGCAGACTGCGACCCTCTGTCACAAGGGCACCCGAAATAAACGATGATTGCATTGAAGCATGAGGCTGGATAGAGACCTCTGTGCTAATTTAATAAATTGCTTGCATTTAGAACTCCAGATTGTTGCTATTCCATTTTTGCTATGTGATGCCACCTGGGATTAACAAGGAGGAGGGGATTGGACGAGGAAGAAGAAGAAAGCAGCCCAGGTCCGTTAGCAACCGCTGGTGTGACCTCACTCCCTGTCCCCGGGGGGATATGAGATCATGAGCATGCCAGAGCCCTCTGAAGGATTCGATTTGCTCAGTGCAGCAGGACGGCCTGAGGAGTGAGCTCATCTCTGAGCCCCTGGGGAAGGGCACTCGCTGCTGCTTAGGGGCTGCACAGGACTTAATCCCCACTCCAAATCTCCCCAGTTAACAACTGCCCTGTGATGACATCACTGATGACAGAAGTGACCGGGACAGCACGGCAGAATTCCAGGGGAATTTCCCCTGCACCATGATCTTAAAGAAAAGAATCTGGACATGTTAAAACCAAATCTTTCAGTCCTAATAGTGTCAGTGGAGGTTAAGCCTAGTTCCGCATTCACAGCTTGCCCTGACCTGGGGCCCTCTCACCAGTTCTGCCTTTTAAACAGTGTGGGACAGAACATAAAGGGTCCTCATTAAGACTGAGGAACGAGTAGGGGGTTGGAATGGTTTAAATTACAGCTTTACTTAGCCGGCTTTCCTTAATCTTATGTGCTTTTAATAGAAATTATGTGGTAAGAAAGAGCCATTTCAGTTGCTGCATCTCATGGCTGTGTAATCCAGGAGGGAGTTTATTACCCTGCAGGTGTCCTTCAAGGAAGGAAAGCTTTCTATTGGAGTAAACGCCATAAGGACAAGGACAGCTTTGGTGCAGGTTTACAAAGGATGGCACCCATTCTTTGAGTCTCTTCTGAGAGAGAAGTGTTTCAGCTCCTCCCCCCCCCCCTTTTTTTCTTCCTTTAGACTCTCAGGAAGGTTTGTTGTCTTTGAGTTTAAAATGCTTTGAGGGTTTTGAGTTTTCTTTCTACACCAGTCTTACCTGTGTACTGTACAGCACAGAAGAGCCAACACACCTGCGTGGAAGGATGCTGGCAAATAGATAATGAATTTGATTCTTTGGGATGATCTAGAAAGTTGTCAGGAAGAGCAGTGTCACCTTCCATTTAATCCCTGTAGCTTCAGAAGGGGTACAGGATCAGAGACACCTACCCTGCATTCCTTTTCTCATCATTAACAATAGCTACAACTTATGCCATATTAATTCCTGTAAGTCTTAACCCCTGCTTTTAGCGTTCTTTAGCATTGTCCAGATCAGCAATAAGGTTTATATCCATAACTTGCTCTAAGAGTTTAAGATGCAAAAGTGTAGAATAGCTGGGTAAGTGGCAGAGCAAGAGCAACACTATGAAACAATGAAGTGAGTTATCCTTCCTACACCCCAAGTTAAATGGCTGCAAAGAGAGCTGCATGTCATGAATACTGGTCTCTGCACCATTTACAAGCGTGTAGATGGACAGGGGAACACAAGCCCTACATCAGCTAAGTGCTAGTATCTTTCCTTCTTGATAGTAATGATGTGCCCCTTGTTTGATTTGGTTTTGCAGGGGAAGTTTTACCTGATTATTGAGGAGCTAAGCCAGCTCTTCCGCTCACTTGTCCCCATCCAGCTGTGGTATAAATACATCATGGGAGATGACCCATCCAGCAGCTACTTCCTTGGTGGGATCCTGATTATCCTGTACAGCCTCTGCAAGGTAAGTACTGTGTCCCTAATAACCTCTATGGGAGCTGTAGCAAGAGCAGAGAGAGAAGCACAGCTGAAGGGAGCAAATGTCCCTCTTGATTGTTGCTAGAACTATGCAGGAAGGGAAGCTGCAGCAGATGGGAACACCATGTGCTTCAGTTGCCAAAAGCCTTTTGCTTCACCAGTATGTGGGCATTGATGAGCTAGAGGAAAATCTGTGAGTCCTCATGTAGCATTGCATCAGGCTTATGAAGTCATTGCTGCTTTCTAATCCCCTTCTATAAAAGCTAGAAGAAAATGGGAGTGGAGTCTTGGGGACCAGGACTGGAAGAGATGTTAACTGTCACTAAACTTCTAGATGCAACACCAGAAGGAAGACTGCAGACAGTTAAATGTTTCTCTCAAAGCCTTCCTCTGTCTTTCAAGGCAGGGTAGGTACTCTGTTAGTCACAATACTCAATGGAGCAGGGAGAAAAAGAGTCATCCAAGTCCTGATGAAGTAAAACAGGTAGTTCTGGCCCCATTCTGGCTGATACATGTCCAGGATCTCAGCAATGGACAAGAGTAATGTTTCCTCACAAGCATTAAGAGCACAAAGTCTGGCTGTACAATTGGAAATTAGTAGGTGTGACTTACTTGGAGTCCCGAGTCTGAGGTCTAGAAATAGTTGTATGTATAATTGTGTGCACTGAACCCAGCCTAAAGGCAAAGCAGTAGCTGAATAAGGATATATATCTGTGTTGTCCATCTCAGAGAAAGGCCAAGTGATTTAAGCTTGCTGCAGCCCCAATACTTGTATGTGCCTAGGAAAAAGGGGCTATGGCTTTGCAGAAGCAGACTGAAGAACAGAAGACAGCTGAGCTGAAAACAGCTCAAAGGGGTTAATGGATTGCTGAGTCATAACTAAACCATAAAATAGATCTTATGCAAGATGTGCCTGCAATTGCAGCTATACGTTGTATAGGAATGGAGCATTGCAACCTCTGCTGCCAAGAAACATACAGGTTTTGTAAACAACATAGGCAGAGAAAGTTGTGAGAAGCGAAGTGATTTGGGCACAGCAGGTCTGTGATCAAGCCAGAAGCACAGCAAACTATGTTAGAACAGAAAGAACCTGAGACCAGTGGAATTCTCTACACACCCATTCATTCTCTCAGCTGTGTGTTTCCTGCTCTTTACTTTGTCTTGTTGGAGATTTTTGTTTTCATAGATGTCATTGCCTGGCTCCATTTTTGACAATATCCAGCTTGTGAGGTCAGGTACACAGATCACAATTACAAAGAGAGATGTGGTGTCCCTTCTTGCAAGAGTTACTCAACACCTGGAAAAGGGATTCTTACCTGCAGTTCTGCATGCCATCTCTGATATTTGGAAAAGCCCTTAGAGTGTGAAGAAGCAGTGGGGTCCATCTGTTCCTTGGCTCAAGGTGAGGGTAGGAAGTCAGTCCATAGGCTGGGGTGTCCAGGTCAGTGGAATCTGTAGCTTGGCACAGGTATGGCAATGGCTAAACTGGAAACCATCACTTGCATAGCATAACTCAGACATGAACTGCTGCTTCCAGGCTGAGCTTAAATAGAGCTCTTGCCCCCATGGGCAGGGATTGTGGGTAGGCACCCAGGTGAGGCTTGTCAGGGCCATACAGGCCTGTTAATGCACTCAGGGCCCTGACACACAGGTGCTGGCAGTTCTTTATGGTTTAACTTGATGTTTTTGTGTTATGAAGCCTTTATAGGCGGCGTTGTGATGATTGAGATTGGAAGAGCAACCCCATTTTGGAAAGTCTTGCTGATCAGTTGTTTAGAAGAAGAGAGGGCAGCTGTTTACCAACCTTAGGATAGGACTGAGGTGCACACTTTGTGAAAGTGCTTTGGCTACAGCCTGTGCCTTTGACATTCATGTTTTTTTCCTTTAATTCATCTAGTTCATCAAAAATGTCCATGGAAGCATAGGCCAGCTGAAGGGTGATAGGTTCAGGAACATGTCCCAGGTCATTATGTGGCAACTGCTGAGTACCACACACGTGTCCAGGTTAGGATTAGACCTCTGCACTTGGAGACTTCACTTGGAAGAAAAGTGGGAGCACACTTCCCGTACAGATCATGAAACGTTAGGTGTGTGCATCCCATCTACAATCACAGGAGTTGCAGGTCTAATTCTTTGTCTGAGACACTGAAAGTATACCCAAAGGAGTCCACATTAGCAAAGCCACAAACCACATTAGAAAAACCACAGAAGCCAATTTGGCACTCAGAGCTTCTGTGCTGCTGGCAGAAATCCAGGTTTCAGCATCCCCTTTCCCTACACAAAGGGCAGGCTCAACCTGGAGAAGGGTGTATATAGCACAGCTGATGGGAGCTGTCTTGGTGTCCCTGTCTGGATTGTATAAACATGGATCTGTGATTTTGACAAGGAAATCCCAGATGTTCATCAGTAAGGACATCAGGTCTTATTTCTTCCCTGTCCTGAACAGAAACACTCACTGTTTGTGAACCCAATTGCTGCAATTTTATTGCTAGAAAGATGACTGATGCAGCTTCAGTGCATGGGGTGATAAATGGATGTTAGACAACTGTAAGATGCATCTTTTGGGGTTACAGAAAACTCCAGAGGAAAAGAAACTGAAAGGGGATAAATGGGCTGGGAGAAGAGGAGACATCAGAGGCGGAGCAGGGATGTTAGAAGTCATGCTATAAGCAAAGCAACCAGAAAAAAGCTCTGAATTGGACTGTAGAGAAAAGCTGATCCTTATCCTTGTTAGATGATACAGAATGTGGTAGTGGGCAGCCTCAAGTGCTAGCTGCTGACTGGAAGCATTACTACAAGGACCATGGGAGCCTTTTTACATGCTGACTGGAAGCATTATTGGTGCCTTCATTTGATTCCACATCTCTTGCCCGATGATCTCATTGGCATTCCCTGCAGTGAGCCCACTTAATCATGCTGACCAAAAAGGGAAAACAATAGAAAGCCAACTCCAGGCATTCTGGTGCCTTTGTAGTGGTGAGCCTTTGTACAGCTGCACCAGCTCTGCATGTCCTGCTTCACATCAATGCTGCCCTCATACCTGCTTCTCACAAAGGCAGGTTCGAAATGGAAAGGTCCTGTTATATCATCTGTCCCTTCTCTCAGCTAATGCAGGGCTGTTCTTTGCAGTCATTTCTTCATATCTTCCTAGTGTTCATAGTGTCTTTTTCCCTGTGTTCTGCCAGCAGATAGGGACGCTGAAGCTTCTTGCCATGTCTTCACTTTAGGAATATTGAGTGTCTCCTCTCTTGCTCAGCCCCTTGATACTTGCAGGCAGTTTATCATCTTTCTCCCCCACTTTTGTATTCTGCCAAGCTGTACATATTTAAGTCCTTTAGTCTCTTTTCAGCAATCATTTTCTGCAAACTCATTTTCTGCCCTTCTCTGAACTGCTTTCAGTGTTTAATGAGGAGCCCAGAATGAAGGCTGCTCGCCACATGTGTTTACATCATGTTTGCTGGGCAATAGAGGGAGGGGGAAAGAACAGGGCCTGGTGTTGCCCCTGCTTTTGGCCATCTTTGGGCATCTGCAAAGTACCAACATGCTGGACACTCACCCTCTTCCTGGCAATTGAAGTTTCTCACTCTTCAGGTGGGTGGGAGCAACCCAGCCTCAGTCCTGCTCCTCATTCCTCAGGTTATTCTTCTCTTCTTAGCATCTAATCACTGCTCTCCCCTAAATCACTCTCAGCAGCAGGACAGGCAGAGTATCATCTGGGCCCTCAAGTGTCAAGCTGTGTGGCAGTTCCCTTGTCTCAGAGGCTGAGGAGAGCTGCTTTCTTCTTCCTCCATGTGAAAAGGCTGCTTTTCCTTTCCTCTTTCCCAAGCTAGCTGCAGTGTTTTCAAACCTCACTTCTGGGCTTCTCATGATGGGAATGGGTCCATTTTAGCTCTTTCCTACTTAGTAGGGCTGGACAATTTACCCCACCACAAACCTCTGGTGTCTGCTCCTCTTTCTGTTGGTAAAGTCTCTGCTCTGCAGTCCATTGTAACCAGAGCTTTCTTGGCCACCATTCTCCACTGTCAATTCACATTTATTACATATTTCATGATCACCATGAGATCTTTTTTGGCACCATCGTTACTTAGGATGTTTGTTCCCTTTGAGTATCCATTTGGGCCACTGTTTCCTGAGTTCCTGGACTGTCCACACAAACGCACACACACTCCGTGAGAAAGTATCTAAACTGAAATGTCTTTATTGCAGTCTTTTGACATCTGTGGTCGTCTGGGAAGTGTCAGGAAGGCACTGAAAGTCCTCTGCACCCCACAGGTAAGTAGTCACACACATTAGAGCAGCTTCATAGGTGGAACTTTGTTACTGTTGAATGATGGAGTTGAAAATTGCTCAGTGTGTCGTGATCACAGAATGAAGTCATTTGCTGTCCCATGGCTGGATAAGCTGTATCTCTTGTCAGGGGTGTTAGGGACCTTTTCTGGTATCTGCCCTGTCCCAGCTTTGGTAAGAGACTGTTGCTACTCTGGCCTGTTTGATTGGAAACACTGTGAAATATGGATTAATCCATTGAGGCCAAAACTGCAAGAAGCTGACAAAATTTTGCAGTGCAGAGTGTGTGAAAGACTTCAAATAGAAGGATGTAGCTCCTGATGTGCAGTGACTTTAGAAGAGATGCTACAGCGCACAGAAATTATCCGAGGCATCACATTATACAGTCCTGATATTTAGATCCGTGCAGTGAAATACTGTGGCATATTTTAAAGTGGTAAAATCAAAGACTGTAGAGAAAAGGGACATAAAACATCACTGATGTTTGATGGAGCTGCCTTGCTTATTCTGTGGGCTTGGGCTGGGCAGTTTTCCTCAGCATATTTCCATTTCCCCTATTACTGTTCCAATAGGAGAAGCAACCTTCCACATATTTAAAAAGACAAGTGGGAAGCCTGTGGGTGCTGCTGCTGTTGTTCTTTCCTCTATTGTCTAACTTGCTAATAATAATAGCTTCTACTATCTAAGCACCTCTGTGAATGATGCTGAATTAATCCTTTCAGCTCCCTGTTGAGCTCATTACGTTCCATTATTGCTCCAAGTGGAGGCACTAAAAGATGGAGTCAGCTGGAGGGGAAAACAAAACAGGGAACACAGAGCTCCAGACTCCCTCTGTCCTGTGTACTGGTGCCCAAATCTCTCTTCCCCATACACAGTGACATAACACAGGTCATGCAGGGAATCTGGGTATGAAGAACAGTGTCTGTATATACATGCAGCCAAACCCAGATTATCTTCAAACCTTTTGATGCTGGATTTTTTTCCCACCTCTCCATAACAGACCTATGGAGTTCGTGCCACCAGCCAGCAGTGCACTGAGGCCGGTGACATCTGTGCCATTTGCCAAGCAGAATTCAGGGAACCTTTGATCCTGATATGCCAGGTAAGACCCCAGCTTCCCATGCCAGGTTTCCCCATTGGCATTCACCTTCTGCAGCTGGGGAGAGGCACAGTCAGCCTGGGTACTTCTGAAGTAATTTACTGAGACTCAATCCACATCTTTGTGGACATTTATTACCCCCTTCCAGACAGGCAGTCATTGGAGATTACTGAGCACCGTTTAGGGGCTGATCACAGCTATTGTGATGGAAAAGACCAGCCTTGTAGTCCAGAGACTGCAGCTGGCAGTCCAGATCTTGGATCTAGAATGCAAGACTTTTTTATCTGCTTTGTAACAGGCTTATCAAATCAAAGCAAGTAGGTCACAGTGAATCAAAAGTGCCTCTTACTATTCCTGTGAACATCTGTGCAGATGTTATCAAGCTGTCAGCCCCACAGATTCTGTCTTGGTATGTGTTTATCAGAGTTGAGATTCCAGTGAGTAACATTTCTGCTGGCTCCACATGTGCTGAGGAAGTCTCAGCTTCTTACAGCTTCTCAATGCTCTCTTCTTGCCCTGTTCCTGCTCTTACAGCCTGGGGCTAGATGGTGGTGTGTGCTGGGCAGTCATCCCTCCTCATCCCTGTTTGTACCCGAGGCAAGCTGGAGGGAGAGTCCTGTTGTGACTCAGTGGTGAAATGAGAGAAGATAAGGAGTGAAAAATAAGAGAGAATATGAGAGAAGATAAGGAGTGAGGGTGCTGAGGCGCTGGCACAGGGTGCCCAGAGAAGCTGTGGCTGCCCCATCCCTGGCAGTGTTCAAGGCC
>JBCJKH010015860.1:0-12274 GCA_039877255.1 Loriculus beryllinus
GTAGCTGTGCCTGGGATTGCTCTGACCCAGGTGTAGGACCTTGCACTTGGCATGGTTAAACTTCATGAGGTTGGCATGAGCCCACCTCACAAGCGTAAAGGAGGTTCCTTTATTAAACTCTTAGGTTTTGGTTTGTCCTCTTCCAGCCCTGGGCAGTTCATGGTAGCTCATGAAAGGCTGTGAGGAAAAGGAAAGAAGGGAAAAAGAGTACTAATAACCCCTAATAATAGTAATAATAGTAATAATAATGGCAATAATAGCCATAGAAATAGTAATCATAAAGAATCCCAGCCTGGTTTGGGTTGGAAGGGACTTTAAAGCTCATTCACTTCCAATCCCCAACCACGGGCAGGGACACCTTCCACTAGAGCAGCTTGCTCCAAGCTCTGTAATAGTAATAGTAGTAACAGTAGCAATAGAATAGCAATAGTAATAATAATGCTAATAATAAATCACCAAAGCAGCTGTGCTGTTTGGTAGCTTCAAAGCTATCCCGATGGAAGCAGGAGCAGCAGAGCTCATGCTCTCTATCAGGTGCTTGTCCTTTCTTAGGCCTCTTTCTCTCTTTCCTCCACGTCTCTCCAGGAAGGGGAATGTCAAGGGAATGCTGTTTTCCACTCGGACTGCAGGAGGAGCGATTGCGAGCTCGGACCTCGGGCTGTGGAGCCTCCAGTCTATCCGTTCATCCCTTAATCTCAGCCCAAAACCAGAGTGCCCCCTGGCTGACAGCGTCCTGCGCGTCTGACCATGGCAAGGAGGGACAAGTCGGTGCAGGGACAGGTACCCCTGGCCAGAACCAGCCACCGCCTGCACCAAACAAACCCCAAAAGAGCTCGATTGCTCTTACTGGCCAGAAAAGGTGTAAATAGGGAATTCCCAGGAGTTTCCTGCAGGGCCTGGCAATGCCGACCTCGCTTGGCTCCAGTGAAACCTGTTGTGTCCCCAGTTTGTATTGCATGGATTTCTCTTCTGGTGGCCTTTTCCCCTTTTGACTTTCCTTTTAATTTCCTTTTCCTTTCCCCCTTCTTCATCTTCTATTCTTTTGCTCTTTCTTTCTTGTCTTCTCTTTTTTCTTTTTCCTTTTCTTTTTCTTTTTCTATTTCTCTTTATTTTTCTCTTTTTTCTTAATTTAATTTATTTTATTTTATTTTTAATGTGTTCTCCTTTTTATTTTTCATTTTAATTTTTCTTTAAATTTTCTTCTTTTAATTTTTATTTTCCTTTTCCGTCTTTTTCTTTTCCTTCTTCTTTTTGTTCTCCTCCTTCTTCATCATCTGTTTCAGAACCAAACCAGCAAAAATACGAGGGGGAGGGTCAACGCAAAGAGCAGCAGAAGCCAGGATGTGATGTGTGGAAAAGAAAAAAGCGAACACCCACAACAGATTTCTGTTATTTTTATTATTATAAAACCGGATAAAAATGCGCTTGTCAAGGCTGCCTGACGGGAACTGTGCCTGAACTTCCAGGCAAGAATGCAGCCCTCGCATAGCAGCGCGCTCTGAGCTCACTGCGCTGCCGTCCTTGCTGCTGACAAGCGGTTCCCGGGTCGGCCTGGCCACGGGAAGGGACAAAGGAACGAGATTCCTCGTGGTTTAACTCCTCTTCACTCCCTGATCCCTGCCCCGGAGCCTCCCGCCCCGCTGACTCACACCCGCCGCGATGCAATTCCCGCTGACCAGCGGCTTTTCCCTTTGGAAAGCTGGTGGCTGAGGACATCACCGCCCACCGCTGGGACAGCGCCTGACTCACCGGGTCCCTGTGCCCCGGGCAGAGGAGTGCCGATAGCGGGATGTGGAAGAGCTGCTCTGACCCCCGGTTGAGGGGAATGTGTCATGGAGTGGCTCGGCTTGTTCTGCTGGGGTTTGGA
Source organism: Loriculus beryllinus (assembly GCA_039877255.1). Lineage (NCBI taxonomy): Eukaryota > Metazoa > Chordata > Aves > Psittaciformes > Psittacidae > Loriculus > Loriculus beryllinus. The sequence continues at coordinate 1,868 of JBCJKH010015860.1, forward strand.
AATGAGGCTCCTTATGTCTGAATGCTGGGGATAGGTCACGATTTGATATAATGCAGTATAGTATTAGGCAATATAATGTAATAAAATCTAATACTACAATATAATACAATATAGTATCATTAATACCTTGGAATAGAATGGAATAGACTGAAATGGAATGGAATAGAATTAAGTAGTCTAGAATGAACAAGGAAAGGAAGAATAAAATTTTCAATCATAATTCATGAAATACAATTAAATTGAATAAAATGAAGGGAAGAGAATTAAATTGAATAGTATTGAATTAAATTAAATAGCATATAACAATATAATCTTAAATCATCACATCAAGATTAAAGCAAAATTAATAGCAGACCATTAAACAGGCTTTATGTGCTTTCCCATCTATATATGTTCGGTGTGTGATCCCACTTGGGGCCATGAAAACTGGACAGGGGTCCCTTTCTTTGCTGATCTGGCTGATGTGCTTGGGGGTTTGTGGTGTCCACCAGCACGTATGAGCCATGTTTCTGCAGATCCAGGGGGAACCCCTTGTGGAAAAGGTGAATTTCCCTCCTCTGGATCAGACACAAGGAGACAAATATCTTAAGGCTAGGAAGTGCTGGACAATATGTCCAAGAATAAGGCATGATGAGGCACCCAGGTGAGGCTGGGAGCTGCAAGGGGCAGCAGGGACCTCAGTCACTGCCCCGAGGATGCTTCATTTGCTGCACATTCATTAGGAGCACGACTGAGGGTGGCTTTTGGAGGGAGTTTTGTTTGGTGGCTTTGGGAAGGTCACAGCAGGTGCTGGGTGAGTCTGTGTCCATGTTAAAACTGGGAAAATCCATTTTCCCCATGGATGCCCTTGCACCCTGCACTGGTACAGCCAGTTTTCAGTCTGGGTGCAGAACACAGGAGTTGGGAGCAACGGTGGGGCTGAGCTAGGTCCTGCCAGCATGTCTGGTACCTTTGCCTTTGGCTCGTGTTTCTATGTTAACTCTTGGATTACAACCAGGGAAAGAGCCGGTACTGTTTCCCACAGGGAGTATAGCCTCCCAAAGCTTGGTGTTGGCAATATCTGGCACATGTATAACTTCTACCATCACCTTCATGTGGCAGCCTGTCTTTGCACCCTCTCCTATCCCTGTACCCCCACCCCAAGCCAGTGTAGCTGAATTAATGGGTGATTTAATCACTGATGTTCATTGATCAGTCAATTCATGTTCAGCTCCATTTACAGGGGACGCAGGGGCCAGATGGGGTCAGCACCTCAGCAGGGAAAATGCTCAGGATTTGCCTATTTAGGAGCCTTGGAATCTAATCCTTCCCCTGAGCTGTCTTTGAGCCTTGCACCATCTCCAAGACCTACACTTGCTTGTGGCACCGGAGGCTGAGTTTTCCCATAGGAAAGCTGAAGGATCTTTGCCACAAGCTGGCTCTTGCCCTCAGTCGCGTTGTCACTGGCACTGCTCAGATCTGCTTGGTGAGACTCGAGCTCCATGGATCAGTCTTGAAAGGGCCTGGGAGAACCAAATGCCAAGAAACACTTAAAAGGATAAAAAGAAGGAAAAGAGGAAATGAGCAGATATTTGAAGCATTTGGGATTGCAGGGGCCACCTCTTTGTGCATGGTATTTGGCAGGTTGTATTTCAGCCTTAGGCAGTGCCTTTCCTCTACATTCCTCTTGTGGAAGCTGTTTCCTTGCAGCAGCTTTCCCAGAAATAGGGAAAAATGCTAAACTGTGGGTGAATGACTACCTTCTGCTTCCATCATCCCACCCCTGGCAGCTCCCTGTGCTGGGCAGGGACTCCCCCCCTCCCCCCCCCAGCACATTTGGCATGGCCTCATCCCTACAGGGGCTTCCCAGGGCAGGCAGGATGACCTTGGGAATACTCTTTGTACTTCGATGCATGGAGGCACCAAACAGCCATCATGAGATGTGGTGTCCTGTAGGGTTTTCCTGGTTTGCAACTCTATTGAAAGCCAGTGGCAATGATGGACAGGGCACCCCATGGATGCTCTCACAGACGAGGGTGATGCACATGGGGGTTTATGAGTCACTGAGGTTTCCCCTTGTCTTTGTGACCTTTTCACTTTCAGGATGGCTTTTTCCTGCTGGTGCACATCATGGAGACAGCTTTGGATTCACTGAGTGATGTCTGCGGCCACGTGCTGCCCAGAGCCAGAAATGCAGATCCCTGCCCTCATACAGAGCTACCCCAAAATCTGGGGTAGCTTCTGGGTTAAGAGCCTTGACTGCGGGCTTAGGACCTTGCTTGAGTTCTTAGGACCTCACTCATGGGTTTAGGACCTTGCTTGTGGGTTTAGGACATTGCCCGTGGAATTAGAACCTCGCTCATGTATTTAGGACCTCACTCGTGGGTTTAGGACGTTTCTTGTGGGCTTAGAACCTTGCTTGAGGATTTAGGACCTTGCTCATGAGCTCAGGACCTTGCTTGTAGATTCAGGACTTTGCCTGTGGGCTTAGGACCTTGCTTGGGAGTTTAGGACCTTGAACATGAGCTTAGGACCTTGCCTGGGGATTTAGGAGCTCACTTGTGGTTTTAGGACCTTCCTTATGAGCTTAGGATCCAACTGAGATCACCCCAGTGCCCCCATCCCATGGCACTGCGGGATATGACGTGACTGGCCCTCACTCAGGACAGCGGCTTCTATGAAAGGCTGAGACCCCACTAACCTCACTACAGGGATGAGCACTGAGAGGGGTCTGGTGGCACCACCACTGTAGAAAACACAAGGCCCACGTGTACCGAACCAACAGGGGTTGATCTTCTATTAAAAACCACAGAGAACACTGTGTTCTGGGCAGGGTTTATTGGCGTCCGTCAGCAAAGCAACACACAGAGTTACCAATGCACTGGCAAACCGTGCTCTTATCAAAGGCAACTGCCTTAATCGTGCACTGTAAAAATACAACTTCATCACAAGCATTGCCATGTACAAAGCAAATCAGCCCTGTCCTGCCGTGGTGGCAGTGGAACAGTTGCAGCTCTGGCTTTGCCCTTGCTTCAATGGAAGGATGAGGAGCAGAGGTAGCTGTGCCGGTCCCACGGGATGAACATCCCGTCTCCTCTAGCTGTAAGACAGGGTACCAACCAATCCATCCCTCTGCCCATGGGATTCCCCACACCCCTGGGTAACTCCAGTGAGGAATGGACCGAAACATTCCTGCTGGGTTTGTGGAAGGGAGAAAAGCAGACATGAGATTATCCAGGTGTGATTGCACCAGGATGAAGGATGCTACATTAAGAAATCTTCTGCCAGGGAGACCTCAAACTAAACCGAGGCACAGATTAGTCTTCCCTAGTCTGGATCTGCTCCCATCCTCCATTGTGTAAAGTACAAACCCTGGAATACACACATGTTGTAACAGAAATTGGGATTATAGGCTTTACTGAGGAATTCCTGGAATAAATAACACGGTTTAGCTCAGGGCCCACACCTGTGCTTCCTTTTCCCTTTTCCATAGTGGAATACAACAACTAATTGATACCTTAACTAAAAAATAAGGCAGAAACACTCCTGAGATTCCAAACATCTGGAAAATTCCATAAAGCAAACATGCCCGTGCCTGCCTTTTCCCACAGGGACGTGGAGCAGGCGCAGCTCAGCAGCACAGGCATGATTTTATGGATGTAGGTTGTCTGACTGATTTCAGCAGGATTATTCCCCGGTCTCATTCATTCATGTATTTCAGAGGCTTTGCGGGCTTATCGGAACACAGGCAGGGATCTGCTGTGGGGCATCCAAGCATGCCACTGAGGCATTCACTGCTTCTCCCAGCCACTGTGTACAGAAGAGGAAGCACATTAGGGCAGAGCATCGAAACCTTTCTATCAGCCACGTTTTCCTCTGCCTTATTTTGGTTTTGTTTAGTTCATTTCACAATGGAGACATGAAGACGGAAAAAACCCAGCAGGAAAGAGGCTTTTTTCCATGGAAGAACAGGATGCAGGTCCCTGCCTGCAGCAAACTCCTTTGTGCTCAGTTCCCATCTCTACAGCAATTAAGCCTCAAGGAGACAATAAACCCAGCAGAAACTTCAGGAAACTCCTGTCCGTGTTCCACCGCCCCCCCCCCAAGGACATCCCTGTTCTTCCCTAGCACCCTTTTGCCGTGTGGAGTGTGGTACACACTAAAGCTCGACAGGAAGCAGGAATGGCCTCTGCACCTTTCAGGGGTTTGGGGAAGGGTCCATGCTGGAGCAGCTCGAAGAAGCTTCATTGTCTGGAATCACTGAGTATAAAGAGCTCTCTGAAGTGAGGTACCCAGGCAAGGCTGTGGAACAACTTCACTCTGAGAATGCTTGTGCTCTGAAGCCAGGTTAAACACTTTCTATACAACAATAACAATAGCACATACACAACATCCAGTGTGTCCTTTACAGGGAGAGGGATGGAAAACGTGTTCAGCCTGGACCCCAAGCTGTCAGGAAGGGCTTCTACCCCAAAAGTATGATCCAACAGGAATTGTCCCTCACATCCGGCTGTATGTGAAAGAAAGTGTTGTTTTCTCTATTTTCCAAGTGCTTTTACACTGAACGGACAGGAAACAGGTCCATGGTGCTTCTAAACCTTGTTTTCCCCACCTATTTACCATACAGTTTCTCCTTGTCTATAGCTTTCCCTGTGCTGTGCACTTCCTGAGCTTAGGGGGTGGATCCAGGTAAAGGGGCTCCATTCCTTGGGAAGCATCTCTGTCCCGCTGCTCCAGACCCATCACAGTGCCACTGGAAGCGGCGGGGATGGATGACTGATACCCACCAGTGCTGCTCCCTCTGAGAAGCTGGCTGCTGCTGTGGTTTTTAACACGTTTATTCATCACCTCTTATGGTAAACCTTTAACAACAACAAATCACTACAAGCACGCTCTGCTTGTGGTTGCAGCGACCAGTGCTTCTCCTGGGGAAACACAAGAGGATTTCAGACCCATCCCATGGAGAACAAAGCAAACCCATGGATGAATGCAGGCTGTCCATGGCCAGGCAAGGGGGGGCACTGACAGTGCTTTTGGGATGGCAAAAGACTGGGGGGCTGCGAGGACAGGGCAGGGAAGCTGCTGCTTTCCCACATCAGCATTTCAAACACAGGGAGAGGAGACCAAATGACAACAGAAATTAACTGGCTTCCTTCAGGAGGTGAAATCAGTCCTTTTAATTTGCTGGGTTTAAGCACAGTGAGGTTCTGCAGCACTGAATTCAACCCCATTCCCTTTCTCCTCTCAGCACTGTCCCTGTGATCCCTTCGCTTGCAGGAGCAGTGGCTGGTTTCTAAACCACATTACAGGACACATTCCAGCTGCAATCCCACCAGCACTGCCTTTGAGGGGGGGAGATCAGCTCCTGGTTCACAAGGAGCCCCAGGACAGGCTCTTGGACACACAGCCCCACTTTGAACAGACAGCATCACCCCCCGCCCCCCCATCCCTGTTCCTTCTCTTTCTCATTTGCAAACCAGCTCTGTCCCATGGAGGCTTTTCCTCCCCCTTTGCTGCCCCGGGCACCGTTACCTGCGCTCACCGCCTGCCCCATGGCTCTCCGGCTGCTCGGGCACCCAGCAGTAGTTGTCAGCAGCACTCCTAGCCGGCCGCTTCTCCTTCCTGGCCTCCCTCCTCCTGCAAGCCACCAGGATCAGGGCGAAGGCCAGCAGCAGCAGGATGGCCACCAGGCTGCCCAGGATGTAGTAGAGGAGCAGCCTGGGACCATCGGCGCTGTGCTCGGCGCCAGGGACTGACCCTACTGCTGTGGGGGATGGTGTTGTTGCCCCAACAGGGATGCTCGTGGTGTGGGGGATGCTCGTGGTCCATGGGGCGCCCGAGGTCCGGGTGATGCCCGTGGTCCGTGGGACGCCCGTGGTCCTCGGGGTGCTGCTGGAGACCCCCACGGGCTCCTCTGCGGCGGTGGGCGCAGGGCGGCAGCCGTGTCCATCCTCCTCCAGGAGGAAGCCGGGGGGGCAGAGGCACTGGTAGCTGCCGGGCAGGTTGTGGCAGAGCCCGGGGCAGGGATCCTGCAGGCACTCATCCACATCCACGCAGGCATCGCTGCTCCCGGGCTGGCGCTTGTAGCCGGGCTGGCAGGCGCACTGGAAGGAGCCGGGGACGTTGATGCAGAGCTGGGGGCAGACGCCAGGCCGGGCACACTCATCCTCATCGCTGCAGAGGGGGCTACCTGGTGCCTCTGGCTGGTAGCCGGGCCGGCAGAGGCAGACGAAGCTGCCGGCCGTGTTGTAGCACTCGTGCTGGCAGGGCCCGGCCAGGCACTCGTCTACATCCGAGCAGCTCCGTCCATCGGGCGCCAGGGTGTACCCCTCGTCGCAGGCGCACTCGAAGCCGCCGGGACGGCCGCGGCAGGTCCCCTGGCAGGGGTTGGGGTTGCAGACATCCTCGGGCACACAGGACACCATGTCCGGCGCCAGGACGTGCCCGGGATGGCACGCACAGCGCGGGGGCTGCCCCGGCTCCTCCAGGCAGCGCTGCTGGCAGCCCCCGTTGCTGTGGGCGCAGGCGGTGGGGCAGAGCGGGCCGGGAGGGTGCCAGGCGAAGCCGCCCCCCTCCACCGTCCCCCTGCAGACGGCGAAGGCCGCTCCGTGGCTGCCGTCGCACGTCGCCTCGGCCAGGGTGCCGAAGGGGGCCGCGGCCAGGCGGGCGCTGCGCACGCCGAAGGGGGTGCTGTAGGTGACGCGGTGCAGCGCGGCCAGGGGCGGCGGCCCGCACATGCCCTGGAAGCTGAACTTGCAGAGGAAGGCGGGCAGCGGGGCCCGGCAGGGGCCGTCGGCCCAGCCCGCGGGCCGCAGGCTCACGCAGCGGGAGCTCAGGCAGGTCACGGCGGGCTCCGACAGCCACGAGGAGAAGTTGCCGCTCTCGCCGCCCGCCGCCCATTCGAAGCCCCGCAGCGGCTCCTGCGGCTGCACGCAGCGGCCCCGCAGCAGCGAGAGCCCGATCCAGGCCGGGCCCGTCCAGCCGGCGGCCGCCAGCAGGTCCCGCAGCCGCGCGGCCTCGCCGGCGCTGCGCACCGGGGCCAGGCTGCCGCCGTTGAGCCGGCAGCGCTCCCGCGCGCTGCCCCAGTCCAGCCGGGCGCGGTGCAGGGTGTAGCAGGCGGTGCCGGAGCACAGCACCGCGGCCTCCTCCTCGCCGGGCACCGGCGGCAGCAGCAGCAGCAGCAGCGCCAGCAGCCGGGGGGCATCCATCCCGCTGCACGGACGGGGGGGGACTCGACAGCCGCCGGCTCACATCCCCTCGTCCTGCCGCGCTCGCCCGACGCGCATCCTGTGTTTCCGAGTCTCCTATTTATCACCGGAGGCTATGGTTTCCTGTAGCGTGGTGCGGCTCGCTGCTTGTTGGTGGCGGTCGCCTCGCTGTCTTCCTCTTTCCCTCCTCGCTCCCATCCTAAGGCTTTGCCTGAGAAGGGGCTGGCAGCGCTGTCCCGAAGCTAAAACCAGCCGTGTTCCTTTTTGGTTTGGGTTTCGAGGGCTCAAGCAGCAGATGGTTTTTCTAACCCTTAATAGGGCCTGATAGTTTTCAAGCATGTATTGCTAAAAGGAGATTAAAACATACCAAACCCAAACAAACAAAGAGCCGTGTGATCCCTTGCTATCAGCCTCCAACAGAAACTGAATGTTTGGCTACTTTTCCAGTGCATTTTTCCCCTTCTTCGTGCGCTTTAAATAGATGGACAGGCCCTGAAATAGGAGTTAGGTCGTGGGAAGGTCCAGGCTGCCAGGACAGAGCGGAGCTCCCGATGCTGTCCGGAGCAAACCCTCTTTGCTGGGGTTAGAGCTGCCTCAAAATCACCGGCTGAGGTCTGGTGCTGTGATGCTCCATGGTAATAACTCTCTGATCACTTGACCCCAAGCCAGTGTTGTGCAGAGCATCAGCTGTGTCTGGTGGGTGTTGGTGGCCCTGCAGAGAAAGGGCAACAGCACTGATAAAACACTCAGTGATGTTTAAACAAATATTCATGTGACTAAAGCCTCTGAAAGGGCTTGAAATGGCTTCTTGCATCAGTGCTTTGGGATCCAAACCCATTCTAGCAGTGTGGTTGGGGCTGGAATTGAAATGGGAATTGGAATTGGAATGCTTTTGTTTACCTGCACAGACATCAGAATCTGGCAGGGGGTGGCAAGTGAGCAAAATGCTGAGTTTAAGAGAAGCAAATCCCAGTTCCCTGCCCTGATGGTTCGCCCGCTCTCCTGCATCCCCAGTTCCTTCTCCTGGAGCCTACCTCTTGCAGCAGCTAATTCAAGCATGTGAATCTGTCTTAACTTGACCTGTGAGTCTGTCTTACCTGATGCTGCTTAGCAGGCATCCTTCGTCACCAGCCATTCAATGTTCACTCCAGTAACCTGCCTATTTGGTGATTTAACTGGGGGGGGTTGTGTGCTGGTTGTGAGCCACAGCACCCCAACCAAGCAACCGAAACAAGGAGCCCCCTTGTTCCCTTCCCTCCTTTACACCCAATATCCCAATAGTAAAGACTATGGATTTCTGTTGTTCTTCCCCAGATCTTCCTACAAGTGCCTTGGTTCCTGGGATGTCCCTGCCTATGGCAGGGGGATTGGAACTGGGTGATCTTAAGTTCCTGTCCAACCCAAACCATCCTATGATTCTATGTCCTCTGGCCAGCAGCAGGGATCGCTCCTGAGGTTTGGGTCTTGGCACACCTGGAGGTTGCAAAGAGCTTGGATGCAAAGGAGAAGGGGACAGGAGCTGGATTCCCTTCGCCAAACTCCCCTGCACCCCAAGCTACCAGATATCACCATCCGCACTAACAAACAGAGAGAAGCATCATTTGGGTGACAGGGAGACAGGGAGGTGTCATTTCTATCTGAGCCGAGAAAAAGATGCAGGGATCAATACTAACACTCCAGAACAGGAGGGTTTTGTGCCAGCAACCACACTGGAATACTGCCTTGGGAGGGAAAAAAACCTTTTTTGTGCCATTTTGAGTTTGTTTTATTCTGAATTTCCTCCTCAAAGGAACAGGGGGGAATTTTCTTTGGACTTGCCCAAAGCAGGAGAGCTCAACACAAAAGCATTTCCTTTCTGCTTGGGTAGTACATGGCTGTGCTCTTACAAAAACACTGCCAGTGTTTTCTCTTCCCAGCCCCAGACAAGCTGAGGGCTCAACAAGAAGTGATTTCAGGAACCCAAAAGAGCATTTTCCATCCCAAACCATTCTAGGATTCTATGGGGTTTTTTACCCAGCCAAATTCCATGGACAAAAACCGGCCATTTCTAACTATAGCTCCTCTGGATGTTTCCAAGCTGGGGCAATGGACAACACCAGGAATAGTTAAAACTCATCCCAGGATTTGTATCTGAGGTCGTTCCAGCCGAGTAACTGATAACTGCTGGTGATGTCCTTCACTGGGATGTGTGTGGGGGCAAACCAGCCAAAAGGGCTCCTGTCCCTGGGAATAGCACTCTTTGAAGACCACGGTGTCAGATCCTTGCCTTTGATTTGCAAGGCTAGAACTGACAGCTTCCCCCAGTGCCTTTAGTCTTGGCTTGAGCTTAGTTTTGGCTCGGGGTTTTCTTTTCCCCCAGTCAATGTCTGGATGTTCGTACCAGAGCTGTTCACTGCTGGTTACAATTTCATGGACAGAAATCCTTCCCTTCGGTGGGATCTTCGTCTCCAAAGCTGACGCTAATATTTATAGCTCTGGTATTGCAAGAGAGTAACTTGAAAACACACCAAGACTCTATTGTTTCTGTTAAATACACCAAGCTTTTTACATTTCCTCCTCAGCTGGGCTGATGTTCCCATCTGAAAACCAATCATGTCCCAGTTCCTAAGTTAAAAAGGGGGGTTGGGAGGCATGGGGGGGTTGCTTCTCAACCTCCAGGGCTGAATACATCTATAAACACCCTGTTTTGGATAATAATCGAAACCAAATTATCTTCTGGAGAGCAGAAATCCTGCTGAATGGAAAACTTCACTTAAAAATATGGATATGTAATTAAATTAAAGGCACTAAGCAGTCAGCTTGCTGAAGGCAATGGTTAAACCGTGCTTCTCCAAGGCCAAAAAAGGGAACGTGCACCTTCTGCTTGACATCACGCTGTTTGTGCAAAGCCCCAAGGTTGGGACAAGGGACAATGGGGCCGGGACACACACACACACACACACACACACACCTGTGCCAGCAGCAGCCAGAGAAGAATAGAAGGAACTGGGCTTCCTCTGGGGACGTCCTCAAGGACATCGTGTCGGGCCGGTGCCGTGATCTGAACCAGGGCTCCCAGGGCGAGCAGAGGGGCCCAGAGCAGTGTGCAGGGTCCTGGGATGTGGAACAGGGTTTGTGGATCCAACAGGAGGGAATGGAGCTGCTGGAGCGAGGGCACAGGAGGCCATGGAGCTGCTGCGAGGGCTGGAGCAGCTCTGCTCTGGAGCCAGGCTGAGAGAGC
>JBCJKH010015863.1:15988-28412 GCA_039877255.1 Loriculus beryllinus
TGCAGACACCTAAGACATCAATTGTCTTAGAAAACAAGAAGCCGCACATCGCCACACAACAGTAGGAATATTAGCATCCGAAGTTGTAGCACCTCTCTTCCTTCATGTTATCACCATATGGAAAAGCTAAGAATAGGGTCTCAAAAGTAAATCGGTGAATGGACCATTAAGGCTTCAAGTCACCAAAATTCTGCTAAAATTTCCTTTCCTCCTATGTGCCTGCTTCTTCTTCAAACACGATCCCTACCTCTTCTCCACAGAAATAGTCTTTGTTTCTTCTGTGTCTCTTCTCCTCCCTTCCCTTCTTCCTATGAGTGCAACTTCCTTCCCTCCCTAAACCCCTAGGTTGGTCAAGCAATACATGCTGCATCTCTCCATGGTTGGTTTGCTCATCATGTCACTTTACATGCGATGGATCACATAGACCTAAAAATGAGAGGAAACACATTTGCAGCTGCCTGCTTTTTGAATATGGTTTTATCCATGGACCCCACTGAGGCAGATAGGGCAGCCAGAAATAATTTGCAGTCAAGTTCTTACATGGAAATAACATTACAGAGCTACATAAAAATGTAATGGCATCTCTGCATGACAGGGTACTCTATATAGTTGTGTTTACAGATATCTCCACTAGCACTACAACAGGCTTAGGTACAAGTCTTGCTCTCAGCAATTTACTTTGCTATGAAGAAGGACAACTAAGCCCATGTGAGCACTTTCATTGTGCATTTTGCACACAATATTTTGCCATCTGCTTCTGGAAGAAATCTATGGGCAGGCAAGTGTCATACAAAGTCTGGATATAGTTTGAACATTGTATTCTGATATTCAAAATGTACACCAGTAGCAGTTATTTCTGACATATTTCTGATGCTGTCATATCTTAGGAAAATTTTTATAGTCCATAGGAAGAAACACAGGAAGCAGGAGATGGACCATTCACAGGAGTCAAGAAGCCATGGAACAATGATGGTTTTGATTTGCCTTCAATGCACTTGCCCTTATGTCAGGGCAAGTTTATGCTGCTATCTTTTGGCTCTTATGGTACCAGAAGAGCAAGAAACAAGGCAAAGATACTTGGGAGAGCAAAAATGTGGACATGGAGGACAGCATGGCCAGCAAGCCACTTTCAACAAGTGTAGCTCCTAAGATGCATTCTAGTGTCCCTACTGTTCCCAGATTGCCATAGGGAAGTTTGGACTAGAAAGGAAATAAGAGGCAATGAATGCAGCTTTGAAGTATCCTAGTAGTATGGGTCTAACAAAGCTCTAGTGCATAGAGAAAGAATGTTCCAAGTCTTTTTTGCCCCTTTTTTTCTCTAAAGAGGTTATTATTTAGAGATAGTGCAAACGAGCAATAAATTTCTCCTTGAGATTTTGATGCCAATCTCCCTCTATCCCCCCTCTGCATACAATACAATTATCAAAGAAAACACTGAATTGCTTTATGCAAACAAACTCCATGTCAGGCTTCTCTTCAAGGCCAGGCACAGCGACAGATTAAGCACAAAGGACTTTATATTTCTGTGTGATATGGGTGCCTCCTCCCAAAATAGAGTGAAGTCCTTGTAAGAAGGGCTGTTTCAAGCAGACAGTGATGGGAACAGCAGTTCTCAGCTGTGTCGTGTGCAGCCTGGGGCAGAGACAGATGGAAATCACAGTTTCTTTCTTATTTGCTTGTCTTCTTTTCTGGTTATGTAGGTAAATAACTGATTACTGTTCAAAGGACCATGCAAACACCCCAAAGCAGTTGAGGGGAGCACTGCCCCAGGACAGAATGAAGGAGGCAATAATGTGACACAACCTGATAAGGCGTCAGTGTGTACATTGTACTAAGACACGTGTACCACACTGGCCATCCACCTCCAGGAAGGCACAGCCACTGTGCTAATGCTACCCCTTGGCTGCACTCTTCTGTCATGGTTGGATCATCTGACCATGATTACCAACACCTTAATGAATGGATTGAAGCACAGGGAGGCTGCTCCGTTGGTTGGGCAGAGGGTCCCATTTAGATCCAAATCTGTTGTCTATGGGAAAAGACATTTTTTCATCCTTTATGTGCTGGGTTAGATGAATTGGAAACACTTTTGCAAGGTAAAACTAATTTCCATTCCAAAGGAGTAAGCAAGGTAACCTTTGGGGCTGAAAAAGGAGAATTCAGTGGATTTTGAATGTCTTGTTTCCAAAAAGTAGAAACAATTTGTTCAGATTTTGACATAATATTTCTTTTACTTTATATTATAATTTTAAAAGGAAATGCTTATGAGACTGTTTTTTTTCCAACTGCACCATCTAATAAAAGACATTACTTCCCCTACAAATCCTGTTTCACTATAAAATGAAATAAGTTTCAAAACAGAAGCTAATTCAACCCTGGTATGCTTTATTCTCCTGAGATCAAACTGCTGAGTTGTGTGGTTTTTATTTGCAACATTTTTGTTTTCTATCTCTCTGTATAACAAAACTTTGTCAAATCATTTCCTTTCGTTTCCTAGCTCAGCAATGAGGTATTTTCCAGCACAAAAGCACTTTTGATTTGGCTTTTTTTGAAACTCCATCAATTATTATTATAATTACCAGTGCATCCTAAGGACATTTCATCAGTGGTAAACTGGAGGGAGGTTGAGCAACAGAATTTAGTAGTTATCCAGATTTCTGGAGTCCTTTACTAAATGTTCTAAAGGGTCTGCTTCTAGAAAGTGCAACAAAAACCCCAGTACACTAAAGGAAAGAAGCAAGCAAGCCTGTAATTATTCGTAAGACAAGTATAATACGTGTTTGGAGAACAGCTCGCATACCGAAGTACAACATGAGCAGTAGACCCAAGAACTCCACTCTGGCATGTTCCCAAGTATCTGGAGTAGGAATGGAAGGATTTAGGAAGCTGTCCTCTATCTCATTAGTAGTTTGGGTTGGGATTTCAGTTACTGCTTCTATAGATTACCCAGGTCAGCACTTTCCAGTGGCTGAGGCAGTAGGTGGCAAACTGGCACTGATGCCATGCTGTGCTCTTCTTTCTGTCATTGTCAGTGATGCTAAAGCAAAATGTTCTCTGTTTGCTGCTGGTGAAAACTGATTCAAGACTAAACCAACACAGGAAAAAATAAATTCTATGTATACCAAGAGCTCATTGCAACAATAAGATATTAATAATGTGTTTCCACTTGAAAAAAACCAGAAAGGAAATGTCAATAACATTTACTTGTATAAACACTCAGTATTGCTGCACATTTAATTACTGCTTTGGATTTAGAAGTCTTTTTTCTCTCTTTCTAAGCAAACAATGTTTATTCAGCCAGGAACAAAGTTCCTCTCTCAACAGAAACAATACTAAAGGTCTCTGATCTGTCCTCATGGGAAGAAATCTCAAATATTTGAGAAGTAAGATATCATATGGTGGTGATTTTTAACTGGGTTTTGATCTGCTTCTTGCTAGTTCTGGCTAGTTCAGCTTTCCCTTCCTCGATAGAAAGCCCTGCTCCCATGTCATCTACTCAAGCTTTACCACTTGCCACTGCTTCTTCCACACTCTGCAGTTGGTGAGGACAACCCCACTTCCATGAGTCATCTCAGTGATGGAAAAGAGTCTTGGCCATGGGCACTGCTACCATCATGGGCAAAAATCTTTCTTGACCACTGGGTTGAAGTACGGTTTCAAGAAAGGGCAGCTCAGGAGCCTGTCATTTTAACTGGTGTGAAAGGAAAATCAGGCTGTAACACAGCCACCAACATACAGCCCGACATTAATAACAGCATTGGCACAGTCTTCTCCATTGCAGCTCATTGAGTGGCAGCTGCAGCGCCACACCCGTGCATCTTTCCTGGGGACTCCTTTCTCATTCAGCTTCTCCACATTGTCTCACTTTGACTTTGGATACATAACCCTGGAAAACACTTTCTTCCTCTAAAACATGATACAGCTTGCAATACCCACTCAGTTTGTGTGAGCTGATGGTCCAACAAGAGAGGGACCTGCAGTGCAGCTCACACCCCAGAAAGCCTCTGGAAAACACAATATCTAGTTGAATATACATTTTAATATATATGCATATTCATATATATGCATATCTATATATGTATATATACATGTGTGTGTATAAATACATATATATACATACATATATATACATGTATATACATACGTATATACACGTGTATATATATGCCTATATATACATACATATGTATATATGTGTATATGCACACATATATATACATGTATATGCATAAGCGTATATATACACACACACACACCTTAGGCTTAAACACTGGAGGTGAAACTGTGAGAAAACCCAGGGGAACACTGCAGAGATAAATACACTTTTGTACCTTAATATGGGCATGTACAGGGTGAGGCAGCAATTTGCTAATTAAATGGTATCAGCCCCAACTCTGAAATCTCACCAGAAGCATCTTATAGCATGGCTGTAGCACAGGCTGAGAACAATCCTGTTATTAGCAAAGATAATTAGGACAGCATAAGCCTGTCATTACTTCTCTTGCGTTTTGCTCCTTTTCTGTAGCGCAAGGTAGAGGCTACGTTTTCCAGCTCATAGGCTCCAGGAGATTTCCATCAAGTTCTGCATGATTTCCTCAGGATTTTGAGTCATTAAGTCATTCATTTTTTCTCTTAGTTTCATTAAATTATATGACACAAACTGTGCACAGAAAATGGCTTCATTTGCTAACCATTAGTATTTTCAAGCATTAAAAGAGCACCTTATCAGCTTCTGTTTCAACACACAGCTTGCCTTGTTAATGTTTCAACACAAAATTTGGTTTAGTTGTTATGAACAAAAATATATATGTATATAGATTTTTCTCTCACCAGCCCTATTATAGCCCAGAAGAGGGATATGGGCAATATCTATACATCATGAAAAGCCTACAGAAAGTGAACAGGAAACAGTTTACTCAGAAGGTTGTTGGGTTTTTTTAAGCAAAACTGGATTACATTAAATAATACCACTGAGAGGCAGAGTAAAAGCATGCAAAGTAAGTACTACTCCACAGAGCATATGTATGTGCTGAGGAGCTCAATTCTGTAGCTGAATTTTATAACTGATACAGCCTGGCAACTAGATGCTTGCAGTCAAATGAATCTGTCCTGCTATTCACATTATATTTGTACTGAATGAAAGCTTCATGTGCTTTGTAATTCTTCTGCCCAAATGAGACAAAGTAGAATTCCTCCCCTTCATCAGAATCTTCACATTTTCTCTTAATCCAAATTCTATCTGCTCTTCTTTTTTCAGAAGCCTGGATGTGTGCCCAGATGAGACAAGCTTTCCAAAATTCCCAGAAAATAAGTTACACATCTGGCAAACTTTTGCCCAGTTATCAGAAAGTAGAACTGAAGCTCTTTTCACCCGTGCCTCAGACGAATCTCAGGGTATTTTCATCCAGTACCTTCCCCTTCAAAAGATCCATATCCACTCAAAACATTTTTAGAGCTTTCATGGTAGCATTTAGACAGGGAAATTGGAGGTTCTGAAGCACATGAGGAGGCTCAAAATTCAGCATTATTAGCTGAATGGGTTTTTCCAAAAACTGGAGGTGCACTCAATTTTGGGTTGGAACTGGATGATCTTAAGGTTTTTTGCAACCCAAACCATTCTATAATTCTATGACTCCTGTGTGAATTACATAAAAACCCAAAACCCAATGGAAATGTGGAGAAGTTTCAAGCAGTGTGGTGAGTTACACTTAAGTGCATTTTATAGTAACGCAAGACAATCTCCAGACCCCCTGCTCCTTTATGGCTTACCTAGCATGATTAGGAATGTTTAGTTCTTTCTTCATAGCAAACTACTAAGAACAATATACTACTGTCTATACTATGTGTCTTAAAAGAAAAGAGATGGATTCTGATGTGAAGGAACCTTACTTAGATTGTCCAGTCACTGTTGGTCATCTTATATCCATATTAATGCAGTATGAAGCACAGAGGGATAAGGGACAGGCTCAGAGGCACGGTGCTCTGAGGAGAAGCATTTGGATTTACTAAACTGGAGCCAAGACCTTTCTAGCAGTTAACACAGCCTATCAACAAGCATGGTCTTGGCTCCACCTGAATACCATCTCTTAATGTATTTGTAGACACAGTATGGCTGCCATACATCATGGGTTAGCAATTTTTAGAATACTTTGGGAATGTTTATAACGTTAATGTCATCCCATCTGTGTGTGTATCTGTGTGGTTAGATGAACACGAGGGGCTCATCCAAGAAGACCTTTACAAGTCCTTTTACTTCTATGATCCCTTTTGGCCTGAAGCTGACAGGGTTTTCTGATGAAACAATAGACACGCATTGTGGCTGCCGCACTTCCTAACACCTTGGCAGAAATACACATTCCCAGTGTAATCCTAGCCTTATCTGAGTGCCTGTAAGTAAATCCTTGCTGTGGGAGACCTTGGTCTGCCAGGCTCTACGAATCCTCTATGCAACCTGTAGGTGGTTGAAAATGCTTGTTGATTCACTAGATGGATAAAATGGTGCTGGCACACTTTATGCAATGGAAGTGACTAGTGGGAATTGACTCATGGTTAGTAGAAAAAGTCATATAAACCAACCAGTTCTACACAAGCTGGGTTAAAAATATCCATGTGCCAATGTCAGCTTCCTTTTATTTTTTTTATTAGAATAGCAGTAATGACCTTGGCACAAAGCACTGCCTAAAGACAAATGACCAGCTGGGATTAATGGTCCTTGACTTAATTTCTGCCCATCAGTGCCTCCCAGCCAGTCATTAATCCTGCTGAAATGCTCTGTGCATTGATTATTATTGATTCATTCATTGATTGTGTCCTGGGTCCGAAGTTAGAAGCTGAACTACTGAAGGCACCCTGGAGACTCTTCTAATAAAATTAGTTTGCTTAATTCATAGACTATTTGAGGTGCTTTAGAAAGAAGTGTCATAAGAAAAGAGGTAGAAAAGGCAAAGAACGCTATTAGAACAATGAGACCTAGACTCCTCTGGCTATTAAGAGTTGATGGCATGTATCAGATTGCTTCAAATAGGCCTAGTATCTAAAGGAGGAATCTGACATGTATTATATGTCTTATCTCCCCAGGGAAAGGAAGATTCCAAGCAAGAAAACTCATCAGATAACACATGCTTGGGGCAGAGAAGGCATTTGCCTGGTTAATGTCCTACCTTTCTTATTGGAGACATTACGTTGCCTTCAGAAACAGTGATCTTCTTTTTCTGCAGATTACTTGGACATGTTTTTCCCCTTGTACTTCTTGCTGCCTGACCTCATCTGTTCTACAAGGAGCTGCATCTGAATAATTAATCTATCACCCTTCAGGAATTCAGATTGATTGCTTTTAATACCTACTTTATCACAGGATTTGCAAATTGCAAAAAAGAGGAAAAACAGTTCAAAAGATGATGCAGTTTAATAACCTACTACCTCCATATATTCTTTTCAAGTTGCCTTCCTGGGATTCAATGTGAAGGATAAATTAAAGTGAAGAGCAGCATATTTGGTTGAATTCTTTCATGTCTTTGATGTTCCAGTATGCATGAAATAGCAGAGGTGTATACAAAAGAGAAAAGTTGGCATTAAAAGTGCTCCCAAATACACATTGCTGAGGCGCTTCCAAAGTGCTGAAAGCTGCCAAACACCTCAGAAAGGATTGGACAAATTTTCCAACTTGTGAAGAATGTGGGTAGATTTTTCTTAATGAAAAAGAAATAAGGTAATGTTGGCTGAGGAATTGTTTCTGTGTTCTTGATTTGCAAAGCATTTAAAAGATCTCAGTTATTATAAATAAGCCCCCATTTTATTCAGCACTTAGCTAATAGGAGGAAGAAGTTTTGAGGTCATAAAGGGCATAGAGATCTTGTTCTTGCTCATCTCTGCCCATTCATTTATTGATGACTTTGTGACACTTTTTAAATCCATAATTGTTTTCTGTTTCACATACGTTTACGATTAAAATATGATTGCTGTTTTCTTCTTCCATAGGACACATACATTTAGTGGTGTAGAGAGCACTGAGGTCTTTGCATGCGGGAGATCTCCTACTGTGTTATAGTGAATAAGCAATAAAAGAACTTGGTAAGATTAACTGTCTTCAAGCTATAAAACTGTGAACTGTTTCTTCAGAAACAATCAAATTCACATAATCAGCTTCTGATAAAAATATCTTTTGTGTGGGAGAGCAAAAAATGGACTTTAGAAAGTTGTGATCTCTCTGAGTTTGAGGTCAGCTCCCTAGAACATTTTTTTTTTGAAACTATGGGTCTGTAATAAAAACTGTGATACCTTAGAGATATTGTGGGTACCCATATAAATGCATCCATCAAAGCTCATTATGGTCATTCTCAGTCAATGGGGAGAAATAGGAATCTTCAGGATGTGATTTAGTGCATCTATTTTATGCATCTATCTTAAAATGAGGCGGCACCTTAGATCCACTTTTAACTGTAATTGGAGCTTGGTGCATCTAAGTTCCTAGTGCTATTTTAAACATCCGCACTTAGGTGGATGAATCTTAAACCAGATGTATGCCAAATGTCACCAAGACATCCACAGTCTAATGATTAGGAGGTGAATCAGCACAGCAGGGGTGCAAAGGAGAGTCTGGGTCCTGGTCGTCTTCTAGAACAGAATGTTATCAGTTCAGTTTCTTAACCCTCTACTTTTCTGTAGACCAGTGCATATCTAACTAGCCTGCTGGTTTTGAACCTAGGTTTTCAGTCCCACGGATGAGGTTTGTAACCAGTGATGTATTGCATAGAGGAAGATGAACTGCATTTTTCCCATACTTTAGGAAAAAAGTGCAGAGTGGCTGTGGAGGTTTCTTGGCAATGTTGGTTCCTGAGAATCCCTGCCTGAAGCCCCAGGTTAAACACCTTGATTTGAAGAGCTGTGACACACACGATCATATCCTCCTGGATAACTTAAGCAGCCTTCCAGCTAGATTTTGTGGATCCCACTCTAAGATGTTTGACTTTTACTGACCTGAAGTGACAGCTGAGGTGTCTAATGGAATCACATACACTCCATGAGGTGAAAAACACCTAAAGCTTAAATGCCATCATTGCAAGCTATTCAAAATATACAGCTTCTGTGTTTTTAGCCTGGCTTGTTTATGTCTGGGTATAGCAGCAAAGCCTTGCTATCTCCACACAGTGAACAATTCATCTCTGTGTGTCTGGTTAGCTTCATTTCCCCAGTGGCATGGGATTGAATCCATCTGGGGAAACATCAAAAAGTCAGGAGTTGACATTGGTGCTTTAGTCCTTCTTTTAACATATGGAGACATCCGTGCACAGACACTGACGAATGTAACCCATACTTTGTGGCCACCGACTTTCTTCCCTTCAATTGAACCTACTGAACTTTGTGTGGTTGTTTTTGTTGCTTCTGGGATACAGGCTCTGATTAATAATAATATAACTGGGTCATGCTCTGAAATCGCCACAGGAGACAATTCACTTATCTCAGTCAAATAATTCTGCTTTCCTCCCATTTTCATTTTTAGAGCTCCTAGGAGGCTTTTATAGTCTGAACAGTCCTATACAAATATATCAGTGATAAAGCCAGGAGAGCCTTACTGCTAGGGTCATCCTGAACAGTGAGCTGCCACATCTTACACTCATTTCCAGCGTCTGTAAATCCATAAAGCTGTGAGATTCACAAAGTAAATAAACGTAATCTTTTTTGGAAGATGGAATATGTTGGCAGGTAAATCTTAATGATAATTGCTCCTAATTAGCACTCCCACCAGATGACAAATCTTTTAGTCACAGCAGTGTCATTTGGAAATGTGCATATTCTCATTTTGTCTTTGAAAACATCAAAGAAAAATCATGTGCCTTGGGTTCAATCTATTGCCATAAGTTTTCATTTGAAGCAGGAGAAGAAATGAGCAGTGAAGGGCCAGAGTGGCTACAACAAAATGAAAAATGGCTTGGACAAAGCAGGGTCTACTTTGAGGTCTACTTTGAATGGAGGATTGTAGTCTATTCTGCAGCCAGTTTCCTAATTCAAACAGGTACCATCTCACCCTCTTACATTCACATTCAAAGATTCTTCATGAGGGTTAAGGAGAGGTTTATTTGTGAATAGTTACTGAGAGACATTCAGTTCACTGATCCAGACTTTCCATGGCTGAGGACTGAATATATCCAAACAACATTCTAAATAAATGCAAAGTGGAATGTACTGCAAGAAGCATCCCCTAGGATTCTGGGATACCATCACTAAAATACAAAAAAGACACGTATTTTTCCTTTTCTTTTACTACTATGGAAACTACAATGGCTTTAAAATTGATTCTATGACACTATGCACCTGAGGTAATCCTTCACTGGGGTCCACGGGCTGTTGCAGATGCCCATATCACAGACAGTTAATGTGTATTTCTGGGGTTTTCTTAGAAACTTTTAGTAAAACAATTGTGAAATTCAGAAGAATGGAAAGCATCTTCTCAGAGAAGCCTGTGCTGTGCATTGCTTCCCTACTGCCTCTCCTTCCACGTGCACACTGAAAAGTGTAGTAGTAACACATCTTTTCCCATAATGTGGTGCAGCCTACTTCTTCCTCTTCCTTAAGTGAGAAATACAGCTGTCTTACACTGCCTTTTTAACAGTGTGTGATTAAATACTGCCATAGGTACATGGTAGGTATTGATAGATAGTTTGGAAGAAATAACCTTTGAATGTAGGATAAAGACTAATGGGATTCACATTTACTTCTTACTTCCTATGGGAGTAATTTCCATTTGGGTTAAGGGTTGCTGTGACCCAGAAGTACAGTTACTGATCTCAGGTGGGAGCACTTACGCAGGACTGCTGCCTAACCAACTTGTATCCTGTGGAATGATTATGCCTATCTAAATACAGGATTTTGCTTTTGTCTTTGCAGAATTATGTTCTGTTCTTTTAAAAGTCATCCTATCCATTTTCTGAGATGTTTCTGAATCCTCATCGTAGTCTCCAAAATGTTTGCAAACATCTTCCAGTATTGTATGACAGTTAATTCAATGAGGACCATCTATATTTCTTCATCCAAACCATTAAAGAAAGCATTTAACAGGACCCAATGGATTTTTGCATAACACAATCCAGTACCTTTTTTCAGTTTGGCACTAGCCCATTGATAACTAGTCTTCCAAAGCACTTCCCCATCTTTCCCTTAGTTTATGCTATACTCTCCCTTCTTGAACTGTAAAGCAGAGATGACAGCATTCTTGCAACTCATAGGAATACTCTGAAGATAAATTCAGCTGTGGTTGTCAGATCTAACATGCTGTAGTGGGCTGAAACACAGATTTTGTCCATCTTCCTATAATCCTGGCTGTTCTCATTACATGCAATGAAAAGTAAAGTATGCATATTTATTCAGATCCCTTATCTACATCTGGAAATATTAATTGGAATTCCAACCCTAATAGGAATTTTCTGAAATATGTCCTGACAGAGTTGGTTTTCTTTGTCAGAGGGAACAATTTCCCTTTGGGGAACTTGGTTCTTTTTAGGAAACTTGATTCCCTTTAAGAATGGGAGCTGGTTCACCATATTATCTTATGTCAAAACATAAGGAATGACAAATGAAACAAGAAGAAAAAGAGAAGGAAATGACCAAGGGGAACATAGAATAAGTCAACTTTTTCTCCTACCTTCTACTACAGATTTCCAAGTGCATACCTCTGGTTGGTTACATGGGCACTGAGTAATTCAAATCTGAGAACATATCCAGATCTGCCCAAGTCCTTTTATCCCTACCACAATCTAGTCTTTGTTTTAGCACTGTAGAATGAAACAATTAACTACAGTGGATTATACATTCCAGTTCATACCATGGCTAAATTATGACATAGTAAAACCCTCAACAATAAAGGCTAGTGTTTAATTGTAGAATGTAAAAGTGTGAAGACCTCAGAGAAGAAAAAACAGAGCCCTTGTTTCAAGACAAAAGAGGTATAGGTTCATCTCAATTAGAAGCTGCCCTTAAGTCAATTTATAGTCCCCCAGGGCACTGCTCATAAATGCATCATTATTTATCTTGAGCAGTCCTGCTGTTACATGTCTGGTAAAAAGTTATACACGAAAAAGGTTGATTGCAACTCATTCTACATACGTCAGGCTTTCCATTCAACATGATCCAACATTCATGGACCACACAGACTTTGCAGGAATCATAGCGAAGTATCTTTTTTCCTCTTGCTAAAATCTCAGATTTATTCATCCTTTTTTCAGTCCTATTGTTGTTCCAAGCTGCCACTCTGGTAAATCATAGAATCACAGAATATTTAGGGTTGGAAAGGACCTTAAGATCACCTAGGTCCAACCCCCCTGCCATAAGCAGGGACACCTCACACTAAACCGTGCCTCCCAAGGCTTCGTCCAACCTGGCCTTGAACACTGCCAGGGATGGAGCACTCACAACTTCCTTGGGCAACCCA
>JBCJKH010015864.1:3031-19048 GCA_039877255.1 Loriculus beryllinus
AGGTAGTGTAAAATTGTATACGTGGGCCACATAAGATACCTAAGATTTCTAAACCAAAAATTTTCATCTGGTAAAAGAATTCTTCATTTACAGCAAACTCAAGGACTGAATCCTGGCAAACCTAGTGACAAATAGGTAATCCAGGATCACAAACACAAAAAAAGATTTAGGCTTCTAAAATGGGAATTTCTACACAGGAAATTCTAAATTTTCCTAAACCCAGGGTCCTGACACTCAGCTATCGCCTAGCCTGTAAGAGTGCTTTGGCTGTGACCTTCAGGGCTCCCAGCACCTTCAGATTTGAATGATGCAGGCCCCCTAGGTGTTTCAGTTATGAGTAGGTAGTTCTCACCTAAGCCCTCTTACCTTATCTTTCCCTGTTCTTTAGTCTCAGACAGCTACATGCTGAACAGGCATGACCTGTTTGTACAAGCTCATACCAGGAAACTAGTCTTTCTCAACATGAACCATGAGTGAAAAAGAGATGAGAATTTCCTGGAGTGATGCATACTAAGATCATTGAGATTTTGAATGGTGAATCTTAACTTTGTCAAAGTGAAATGAGCTTAAACTATTTTGAAATACAAAGTAGACTGATTCTGCCCCTGCCTTTTCCCCTCTGTGTGCATTCACACACAATATATATTCAGTTTTCTAACTCTTTGTTATCGATTCACTGCAAATAAATCACCTGAGAAGGAAAAGGTAAGCTTTTTTATCCACATGTTGTTCTTGTCTCAGATAATTTTATGGTACATTGGTTATTTTCACCCTGCAAGACACCTGATACCAATTTTGGGTGGCATGCAGAAAGCCAAATAATTTCAAGATGCAAGTTTCTTGTTTCATAAAAGCTTTATAAAACAATGACAAAAACGTAGTAAAACTCTCTTTGGTGCATGTAAGTTCGCTAATAAACCAGATGTCCTGTGAGTAAGTCCTTAGGGCCTAATATGCAAATATTGATGGTGCTAATAATCACTGGACCCTACTTTCTATAATTGTTTTTACCTTCGTTATCTTCCATTATCTCCCATAAACAATACATTTTCCACTATGAAATCTGATGCACACAATGCAGCACATATCAAGGGTTTAATGGCCTGCCTTTCAATAAATTGAATTTAATCTCTTTTATGATTCTTAGGAAGGACCAGAAGATAATAAGACCATGGCAATAGAACATTCAATGATCGTTTTCAGCCACTGAAACCTAATACAGAGGCTAACCGGTCCCTTGAAGCATGTCCACTTACTCTATGATGTATGCACAAGGTACATACCTAAATACTCCTTTCCTAGCAGAAAGATTAAGAAAAGCTTTGCCTTAAATATGTTACGATGAAAAGAACAATACACAATATCAGCAGCAGAGCTGTTTAAATTCTGTGGAGTCCAGCTGCAAAGAGATAGTATCCAAACATGTAGGTTAATTCCAAAATAATAGCTTTGTGAAAAAGAAACTGTAAATTATCATCATCTGCAAAATAAACTGTATTATTGTGTGAGCACTCTCCCTTCTTTCATCAAAATATTTTTCTCTCTCATTCTTTTTCTTTAGGTTTTTTTTTTTTCAGTTGCTCAAATTATGGCCTAATTCACCATGTATTTCTCTCCACACCCCTGTTGTCCTGTATACTGTCCTTACAGAGATGAAATGATTATGCACAAGTTGTTGAAAATAGTTGACAGGTCTAGCTTAGGCTTTACAGTGCAAATCTGCTGCCACCTATGGATAAATTGTAATATTTGCAAGTAGATGCAATGTATAGTCTGAAAAAGCTCACAAGGAGAGCAGTGCTATAGGAACCTCCTTTGTCAGAAAGTAAAACGGTGGCTGTCTGCATTACTGAAAATACAAAATATTGATAAATTAATCTGCTTACCATGTCAGTGGTAGATGCCCTAATAACAGTGAGAATGTGCAATTTGCAAAGAGTAAATAAAAACAGAGAAGAGAGGATGTCATGTTTCAGAGATGGGATTTTTGTTTGTTCCGTCAGAAACAGCAAGTTCACATTAAAAGCATAAGTTCCTTTTTATTGTTTTGGAAAAAAAAAAAATATCAGCACAGTAACAGCAACCATCAAAAACAAATTCTGTGCCGAGTTGAATAGAAGCGAATTCACTGAGGGGATCTATAACAAAATTGGTGACTGTAGATGTGGGATTGGGAGTTAGAACATATTGGGTATTAGGAAAAAGAGAACAGCAAATGAAGCCAAATACTTTCTAGAGAATTCATATAGTACATTCCTGAAGTAATGCATGACAATTTTTAATAAATAATAACTAGAATGATTAAAGAAGAAACAAACAAACAAACAATCAAGAAAAAGTTGCTTTCCAGTCTTGGTCTGCTGATATTTTAAGAATGAAACTTTATATGTAGATTCCTTGGAAATATCATCAAGGAAACATCTTTGTGCAAATTCTTTTGGAATGTCCACTGAGTAATCCCCTTTATTTTGTTTGGTCAAGCTAAATGCAGCAACCTCACAATTAAAAGCTTGAATAAATAGTGGCTGATACAAAATAAATAAAAATCAGATTATTAATAATGTGAGCTCTTCATATGGATTTTCCCACTTGATATATACTGGAATAATCTTGAAGAGTTGGATGAAATTCTTTTAAGACATAATAAATTAACAAGTGACAAATAATAGGAGATAGAAAAAGAGGTAATAGCCTCAAGCTGTGCAGGAGACATTAGACTGGATATTAGGAAAAAATTCTTCACCAAAAGGGTGATCAGGCGTTGAACCAGGCTGCCCAGGGAAAGTGGTAGAATCAATGTCCTGGGTGCAGCAGTAGCAGTCAATTTTTAATCCTTTTTAGTGGCTGGTGTAACTGTGTTTTGACTTACAGCCTGAGAACAATGCTGATAATACTGATATTTACTCTGACCAAGGACTTTGTGAGTCTCATGCTCTGCCAGGGAGGCCGGGAGGAAGCAGGGACAGGACACCTGACTCAAACTGACCAGGGAGATATTCCATACCACAACACCTCATGCCCAGGATGTAACTGAGAGTTACCCGAAGGACTAATGCTCTGGGGGTTTTGGAGTAGGTATTGGTAGGTGCTCGGCTGGGCAGGGTGTGGTGAGTTATCTGTCGGTGGATGGTGAGGTGCTGTATTCTCTTCCGTGTTATTTCCCTTATAATTAGTAGTATTGGCGATAGCAGTAGTGATTTGTGTTATACCTTAGTTACTGGACTGTTCTTATCTCAACCCATGAGAGTTACATTCCTTCGATTCTCCTCCCCATCCCACTGGGAGTGGGGATGAAGGGGGGGGGGGGGGGAAGAAAGAGGGGAGGGGAATAGAAACTGGGTTTAAACTACAACAGGTCTAAATAAGTATTGAAATTTTCCATGGAAAGCGAATATTTCTCTCAAAATACATCCTTTTTCATTTTTCTTATTGGAAATAAATTACAAATGATGGGTTTTGATCTACTTGCAAAATATGGAGAAACATCTCAAATAAAGGTGGAAAATTTGATGTTTAGAAGAAACTTCATTTAAACTTATTAAAACCCTATAGACTGCTGTTGTATGTTGTATTTCATGAAAATCAGTAGCAAGAACTTCCTGAAGGACTGCCCGGCTTTGTCTTAACCTGTGCAACCCACTGGAGGAGATCCAGGTTTTACAAGGCTGCTCTTACAGTTTCCCAAAGCACACCATAGCCAAACAAGTGCCCACAATGGAGTAAGCTGGGGAAACAGGATGCAGATTTGACAAGCCAAGGCTTCTCCACGGCAAAATCTCATCCCCACTGTCCCATGACCCATGGTATTACATCCGCCCACGTCTGCTGGCATGATCCTTCCTACATCTATCTTGTGCTGCAGTTCTTCTCAGGTGATTGTAGCTTCTGCGGGTAAGTACAAACTATCAACACTGACATGGTAGAATTACCTTCCGTGCTGCAAAGAGGATGATTTCCAGCCTAGGTTAAAAAGAATGTGGGGTGAGCCATGGTCTGTAGGTGGGTGACCCAGCCCAAACTTCAATTACCTAGACAGCCAGCTGGTAAACACACTACTTTCTGCAAACATATTGTTCTGTGTAGAAGCCCGGATCTAAAGCACAATGTTTAAAACTCTGCTAGTGACTCCCCAGAGAAAACAGATCATGCACAGAATTCCCTAATGGATGTAGCTATCCAGCCAAGGGGAAGAGGACAGGCAGTGTGCAACCAGGGTGGGGACACTGTGGACAATTTCTGCCTTGTCACAGATTCACAATACCAGAAAACATCTCCAAGGGACTATCACTCTGCAGTTTCCCACATCATTTCCTCAGGATTTTTGCACCAGGCTGTAAAGTCATGGGATTTAGAGCAATGAGAAATTCAAGTTCTTTCTGAAATGGCTTTGTAATAATGAGCATTGTCTTGGAAAACTGGAATCGTGTCTTGCATATTCCTGAGAAAATGCCTTCATTGAGAAGGGATGCATTTCAGGGAAATACCATTATTGTTTCAGGTTGCCCCTTTGTGTGTTCCATAAATCTTCAAAGTGATTGTAACTATAATTCATCTGGGCCGTGGGCAGAAGGAGACATTTCTCCCAAGAGGGGGACAGACTACATGTGTGTGTGGTCCAAGAGAAAGCAGCTTTAATCATGCGCTGAAAGTAATAGGCATTGTACTGTGACTAAATTTACTGTGCTTTCTGGCAGACTCTTTTTGCAGGGAGAAGTGCATTTCAAGCTCTAATCTTTGTTTTGTCTGTAGATTTTCACTCTTTCTATATTAAATCGATACTAAGGGCCTGATCTTCTCAGAACAGGGCCCAAAGTCAGCATCTACTTTTGCAAACTCAAGTATCTAGCACATGTGTGTCTGTGTGCAAATCAGAAGTGACTCACAAAAAGCTCTGGACACGTGGCTCTGCAAAGTCCCTTTTTGCTTTCATGTATCTTATAGAATTTACATGACTGTAGTTATGTTTCTGAGAATAAGACGCTGGCTATTTATTTCAAAGATACATTTTATTCTCATTTCATCTCATTGCCAAAGTACAAGCATGGTGCCAACTGTGTGGTTAAAGGCCCCGGCTCAGCTTTTCTACAGATGTAATTAGCAAAGCTAAAGTCTTTTCAGAACTTTTCAGATTTGGTCATCCTCTTTGTACAAAATTAAGATAATTAAGGCTAAATCCAAGCATAAAATAAAACCATAAGGCCCTCATTGTCCTCATGAAATGAACAAACATGATGTGTTTTCCTTAGTTTGATTTACACCATCAGCATTTGGAAGCACAGTCATTGTTTAGCCAAACTTGCCAAATGTTTTCTATTTAATTACACCATGCAACCACAGACTTTCAGGAAAAGATTCTTTACTTGTTTACTTAAGTTGAAGAGATACAACCAAATAACTAGACATTATTCTCAGAGAAAAAAGTTAATGAATAAGCAGTATTTATAAGCAATGTAACAAAAAAGTAGCTGGGTGGTTTGTTGTTTATTTTCTTTATCTCAGAGCAAGTAAGAGGGAACTGCAGAAAATAGGACTGAGGGTTTTTCATTTTAATCGTAGTAAGTACAAAAATCAGTAAGTACAAAAATCTACAGAAGAATTGGAGGATAACACTGTAGTGAAGCTGTGTGTCGTTTTATGCTGCAGAAAGTAAGTAAGGGGTGTGTAACATGCTTCCTCAGTCTTCCTTCTGTCCATTTGTCCTTCTGCCCTGCTCACTGTCTGTCACAGCCAGTCCATGCTCTCAATCTGGAGTTTGGCTTTACTTAGCTCTGAAAAGAAAGTGTCTCATTGTCACAAGATGTAACGAGAGAGAAGTTCAGATTCTTTCAAAGGTAGATTGTACCTTTATGAATAAAAATATCATCTGAGGTTGCATTATTTTGAGTCGTAAGTATAATCCTTTAGGGCATAAACTGATCAGCAACAGGCTTGACAAAGGAATGTCTTCAGGCAGAGTATTATTACCAGTGATGAGTGATAAGTTATGTTATTTTCCATACAGAAGTACTGTCTTGCAGTCAAAATGGACTTTCAATTTATTAGAACAGCACGATGAGGAAGTAAAACCTGTAATGCATTTCAAAGAAAAACGGGCTCATGTACATAAGGCATCCACTCGGCACAGACAAGGCAGCAAGCACAGTGCTGGAGTCACTTTTCTGATGGCAGACAGTTTTCAGATTTAAAGCAACATTAAAAATCCACCTTAAATTGGTCACTAAAGGAGGAAAGCCTTCTGATCAGAAAATTCTTTCCTCCTCCAAAAATATTCCCTCCAAACTCTTTAGCTCATACCCTCATAGCAGGATTATGATGTATCTCCTTTTGCTTTCCATTGCTTTTGTGGTGAGAAAAGCAGCTCAACCCTAATAATTCTTTCTCTCAGATTTTATTTTTCACAGGTCTCGGGAGCTTGGTGTGAGCAGCTCCACTCCTGACTAGTACATTGCCACTTGTCAAACACATCTTCTTAGGGAACTGAGAGTGATTGTCTTACTTTGCAGCTCCTGGCAAGAGGAAAATGGGCTCATAGGCAGCCAGAGACTGCTGAGTGCCCATAATCGCTCTGGAGCAGTTGCGAAACAAAAGAAAACTGGTGTTTTCAAAGCAAAAATCGTGTCCTTCCATACACAGTAGCATGGCTATCATCCCAGAAAGATGGGCTGCTGGACATTACCAGGAAGGGGGTAGATAATGTCAGTGGCCAGTCTTCAGGTGATGGGCTGGTGGAAGTGGTGGGGGTGAGAGACCCTCAGCCCCTGGAAGTTCTCCCCACACATAATGGTGACAGCACACAGAGCTGTGACTTTCAGCAGCAAATAGGGGACAAAGTCCCAACCTGGCGGTGGAGAAGAGGGGGGTGGTAGAGCAGTTTCTGAAGGCACCCCAGGACAAGGGTGAGCTCAAAGCCTGCAGGGACAGAGCTGAAAAGACCCCCAAAATACAGACTCAAGTGTTCAGCCTTCTCAGATTCTTCTCCTCCATGTGCAATTTCCTGAAACAGGGTGTATCATTCTAAGTGATTTTAAATGGCTTACACATCCCTCATCGTTATTTTAATTTTAAAATGTTCTGCAGAGCTAATTATTTTTAATGGTTGAAAAAAAAAAAAAAAGGTGTGGTAAAATAATATTTTAACTCTAGCAATTTAAATTGAGAACTCCTGTAAAATTACCAAGTCTTTTGAACTTGGAAAGCTCAGAAAGAGATATTCACTTTTATAACACTGACTCCCTTCTTTTTATAATATTTAACCCATGAAGCTGTAAAGGTTATACTTTGGAAAGTTTATTCCTCATCCCGCTGTTATGACATACAAATAAGTGACCAAGTAAGTAGGTAAAGCTAAATAAACGAAGCTGGAGAAACACAAGCCAAAGTGAAGTATTGCTTGTTCTTAATCCTGCCTCATTTGGGGCACTTCTTTGTGAGAATCCCGAAGTAGCTGAAGATCCCTTCAAAGAAAAGCTAGTTATAGAAGACTTATCCCTGGCGCTCATGTGATCAGGTAATGTACTCGATTCACACAAACAGGTAATCCACAGGGCTGCACTCTAGACGGTTAAGTGGCTTTAATATAAACTCCTATTGCAGAGGGCTGGAAAGCAGATAAAAGCTTCATTTGTCTTCTGAGCCCTTGCCGAAAATCTGCCCATTATACAGTGCAGACCTATATGAAGGCTCCTGGTGCCTTTTTGATGTGGGGGATGGCATGCTTTCGGTGAGGAGTCAATGACCGGCGCTCTCCCGGCTCTACTTGCCTGTGCCCCACGGCAGGATCAGACCATGTGCAGGGGCTTTGCTCTGTCACCTGGCATCAGCGAGCTGCAGCGGCTGCTCAGTCGGCCCAAAGGCAACTCTATGGGAGGACATGTCCCTTGGTTCACAGATAGAGACAGCAACAAAGGTTTGCTTATGTCTCCTATGAAAAATAGTTTTTTTGTGTAAGGATATTTATCATCTGCTCATGTCATCATTCCTGGGTTTTCTGGTGACAGTTGTGGCATGGACAGCGTACAGAGTCTTTTATCTGTGGATGTTAACGTTTCTTTGAAGACTACGCATGAAATATATTACAACAAGTTTACTGATAGAAGAGCTGGAATGACTTCATAAGAGAAGAGGATCACAGAAACAGACACATAACTGTTTGTGGCTCTGTTTAGAAAATAAAGCTATGTTCAAAAGCACAAAACTAAACAAATTTTGCATTAGTTTCAGAGGTCTGAATTTGGTACCCAATCCACCACTCAGTGAAGCCAGCAGGAGTCTTCCCATTTAATTCAATGAGCTTTTCATCCAGCCTCTGCTTGGTCTTAAATTCTTTGTGATTAAACTTCTTTCATTCTTTAATGCAGACAGGTTTCAATGAAGTTGGCATGCAGTACCTGCCCATCACACCCCTGACACATGAGCTTCTAAAAGTGGTGCGGGTACCCAGAGCCACTTCCCTGGGAGCAAGGACAGCCATTGTTTCCCCCAAGCAGCTGCAGTGTGAAGTGCAGGGATACTGTCAGCCTCTGCATCTCCACTACTTCCTGCAGCTTCTCATGCTCCTATGGTTTAGGAGAACTTCTATGCCAAAGCTCGAATTGTTACAAGTCTTGTTGATACTTCCTGTTTTCTTTGAATACCAGCTGTTCTGGGATTGAGTAAGTAAATCATCTGATTGACAGAAAACACCAGTTTTGAACCCAGTTTTGAGTTTATCTTTTAAGTGATGTGCCACAAACCAATTTGCAATTAATGAATGCCCATGTCGTCTAACAAAGTTGAATCTGGCACTGTGATGTTAATTTCTAAAAGGGGATGCTGGTAGCTCCTGGAAACCAGTAAATGCATGTTAAAAATCCCTGTTCTGGAAATCTCCTTATTTAAAAAAATATTTTCTTTCCACTAAGGGAATTTGTTAAGTATGGGGCAATCTGTGCTGCTGCTGATGCCATTAAAGTATTGAAAATGTGTTTCTGAATGAAGTTAATTCATTACTTTTCAATTCTGAGCTTCTGCAAGCAAAAGCCCATGTGGGTGCATGCCACAGATATGCTA
Source organism: Loriculus beryllinus (assembly GCA_039877255.1). Lineage (NCBI taxonomy): Eukaryota > Metazoa > Chordata > Aves > Psittaciformes > Psittacidae > Loriculus > Loriculus beryllinus. Next base: position 12,080 of record JBCJKH010015864.1, read on the forward strand.
CACAAGTTCTGCAGTCTTCAAACCCTTCATGATCTTTTGTGTTTGCTGGTAGGGGCAGCCCACCCAGCATAAAAAGGCATGCAAATGATTTTAACAGACAAGCATTGTGTTGACCAAGGTTTCCAGTGTTAAACTATCCAGAAAGATTTAGGCAAATTTTTCCCTGTGGTAAAATGCATATGTTAGTTTAAAGATGAAGAGAAAGTGAAATATATTATTTATAGCCTAAAATATCCTTAATATTACACACATGTGTATTTCACTTAATCATTGTTTTGATAAATGCCCACACTGCTAAACACCTAATGTACAATAGGATGTGGTTCCCTATTAAATTAGCAGATGCTACAGTTTCTGATTGTTAATGATGGACCTGCTTGCCAATAAAAACAACTGATGGATCAGCATGTGTGCTACTGAACCTCAGCAAAAGCTCAAACTAATGAGGGAGAGAAAAAAAAATGCTTCAGGTCACAGTCAGCAGATGGGAACTGGCCAGATGTCTGTCTGGGGCAGGAAAAGTGCAGCATGTATTTAAATACATATCTATGTTTTTATATAGCAGCAACCACTGGGAAGTTCAAAAACTTGGACTGACCAAAGTAATGATTTTGAAGTTTACTTTCGCAGTTGGGGTACAAAAATAAACAAAAAGAGTACATCTCTAAATCTGAAACTTCAGCTATCAGATGGTTCTGAAGTGGTCATTACATACAATTTAAGACACAAGAAGTAAAATGTTGCAAGTCAGATGAAAGCCGCATTAGGTGATTTTGGCAGTATAAGATGTAGTCTGTGAGCTTAAAATGAAATTGTGTTTTAATTTTCTCTTACGCTTTTTATTAAGCAAGACATGCTATAAAATGTTATGTCTAAATATTTTTTGCTAAACTGTGTGACATATGCAAATAAATGGAGAATATTAGCTAAAAAAATGAAATTGTGCCAAGAACTAAGTTATACAGTTACGTATTAAAAGCTAAGCTAGTTAATTTCTGAAACACACAGGCAGTAAATGTATGATTGAAAATGTCAGGATTTTTTTAATCACATGCTACTGCAAAATTGCGCGTTTCATGTATCTCTGAGTAAAATAAATAAAACCTGTTTATTTTTCACTGAAAAACTTGCGCTTCTGCCCAGATGCAGCAGCCCAGTCATACTGCCTCTGAGAGATTTATTCATCAGCTAAAAGATATGCAGGTCCTTAAGTGCCTGACTGGACTGGGGCCTATAAGACAAAATTCATTATAAGTAGAAATGCAATTTGTTCATGGATTGAAGCAATTTGAGCATTTCATTTGACTTCTCTATAAATGGAATTTCCCTGTACGCAGTTCACAGCGAGCATATTTTTCCACAGGGGTCTGATCCAGACCTCACTGTAGTCAATGACCATCTTTCCACCTGCTTTGCTGGGCTCTGGATCTGTCCCCGACCTCAAGCAGGGTATGTCTGCCTGCCAGCACCAGCTCTGTGCTTCCCTCTAAGGCAGAATGTGCTCAGCTAATGGGTGCTTCACTGTTACTTTGAGGAAGCCATAGTACTCAGGAAGAAAACTGCATGGGGAAAACCAGTTGTATTATGCTTTCTGATGTCAACATTAAGCAGGCAATATAGGAGTTTTCCTTTGGATAAGTGCCCTAACCTCTTAGGACATTTGGGGTGCAGAGGGGTCCTCACAAAGGCAAGATGGAGCAGGAGGCAGATGGCGGCATTTTTTGGTAAAACCTCACCTCCTGCTCTTGCACCTGGAAAATGGGCTGAGCTATAACATAACAGTGGTGAGAAAATGCTGGTAGCAAGTAAGGACAGTGCTGGAGGGCAAAAGGCAGGAGGAAAATGGGAGATACTTGTCTGCCAATGTCTTCCTTGGCTGGTGCAAACAACACTGGATGCAGTATGATGCAGATACACCCACAATGGGGAAAGAAGATTGTTGTCAGAGAAACACTGCTTTCTGTGGCTTTTCTCCTGCCCTCACATCCTCTATGCCCAGGCAAAATCCTTGTTATTCAAGAGCTACAGCTAAGACAGCTGTACGACGGGAGCCTGTATTTTGTCTTTCAAAACATTTCAGGAAAAACCTACCCTGTGAATCCTGTAGTGTCTGTCATGGTGTGTGTGCTTGGCATCCAGCATGGTTCTGTGTCTAAAACATATGCTGCTCACTCATTAAAACGTCGGAGATAAAGGTAGATGTTATTCAAGCACAAGGGAGTTCCTGTTTGATGGTTTGACTGAGTAACAATAGAAATCTGCACCTGCACAAGTTTCTGCCAAAACTGATCTCACACAACTGTTGATCTTGATTGAATTCATTAGGCTAGGAGAGATGGATTTCTATACATCTTATTGTGCATGTTTTATGGGTTATGCTCCTGCATGGAATATAAGGTGGTTTTTGTTCAAGAGACAGTAGGAAAATCATGCTGAGACCCAGGCCTGCTTTAGAATTCAATGTATTCAGCAAAAACTTTGGCCAGGACTTATTTTGGACTTCAGTAAAACTCTATTATAGGAGTTTCCGTAAGTTTAAAGGAACTCTCTGAGAGTTTGTATATATTATAAGTCCTATTCTGTACAGATTTTGCCTGCAGTAGCAAAGGAGCAACATTTTTCAACAATTCTGGCTTAAGTTATAAAGCTCTATCCTGGAGCGATGAAATTAGAAAAATGCTTTACAAAACCAGAGCACAGGTCACATATTTGCAATATCTTTCTTTAGTATTAGCCCTCTTTGAAAGAAGTTTTATGTCACAGCTGCACAGCACACATTGACTGGTTGCATCCAAAATATAGAAAATAAATTACAGGTTTGTCTTCACTTTGCTAACATAAGGAAAACCAACAGGCTGATATTTATTCCTCCCTTCTGCCTATGCTGTGGGGATGTATTTTGTATATGTATATACAGACATACAGAAACATACAAATCTAATTTCTGCCATTTCACTTTCCTTTGATTTACTGTTGTACAAACAAAAGGCTTGAGACCTGATTATAATCTTACTAAGTTAATCAGGCTGTTTATGTCAGGAATTAATCAATGTTGCCTGTAAAGGCTCACAACCTGCCCCAAGGTACATAATTTACCCTTGCCTTTCACTTTGCATCATCATTTGCATCAGTACAAAGGGAGTGTAGACACATGTGCTTCTGGATTCTCTGTTCACCCTTCACTCATTTTGCACAGAGGTACATGACAACCAAAATCTGTAGTCAGTAGAAACATGAAACTGAAAAAAATATAGCAGCATAAGGAATTTGGCATTGTCTGATGTGAAAAGAGATAGTGGCTTTGCCCATGTCCTGGTGAACAGAACCGCTCTCCCACTGAGCAAGCCTGCCAGAAGAGCACCAGGCAGTGCTCCTGTCAACAGATGCATCAAAAAGAAAGGGATTGGGTGACTCCAAAGCATAAGCTCCCCTCCTATCCGTATGGCTCATACAGCTTGGTACTGGCAGAGATAAAAATCTAAAGGAGTACATTTTGGGGAGCTCTGTATCGTTTTGACTATGCTGAGGTGCATCTATGGAAAAGCAGAACAGCTTTCCATGACTCATGTTCTGGCCCATTTTGTACATGTGTGTGCCTAAGCATGCACATGTTTGTGTACACGTGGATGTAGCCTTGTAGAGCTAAAAACAAAAAGATGTCAGAGAAACAGAGTACATTGCTGAACTTCTAGGCTGGAGCTGCAATGAACTCAGAGCAAACTGTTTATAAAGGAATTATTTGAATGTGAGACAGCCCTCTCACAGATAGAACACGGGTATTGTTTAAGAAGAAGCAATGACATGATTCAACAGTCGATACCAAGGCAATACCCTTAATACTTTTGAAGTAGGATTCATATGCCCATTCAAACTGAAATTTGGGCAGAGCGGGTCATGTGAAAAAGAATGAGATCTGTAGTAAACCTACCTTTCTTTAAAGCATGTGGCATCAGTATTAATCTAGAGTTACTGAATTCTAGGATTTTACAAGATTTAAGAAATTGGTGCATATTTGGTTTAAAAGAAATTTCCTGCTAACATTTTTATGGCAAAGTCAGGAAGAGATCACAAAATTAAAACAGTGTTTTCAATAAAAGGTATGAAAACATTTTAGTCCTGACACTTTAAAAGAATCTGAAATACCTCAGGACTAGAAAAAATTAGGGAACCTTTAAAAACAAATGGGAAAAGTGGTAAAAACATTTTCACATATACTGGCACTGGGGACTTGTGCCTGATTTGAAGAAGAACTTAAAAAATATTTTGTTTTAAGCAAAAACCCTACCCACCCAACCCTTTATTGCTCTGTACGTTGCCTCAGTATGCTGATGAGAACATCAGAGCTGTCCTTTCTTCCTACTGCTGCCTGTCACTGGATAAAACTGTCTTTCAGGCTTTTGCATTGAGTATTATTATCCAACTACCCCAAGTCTGTTTTTCTAAGGTAGTATCTGATGTAATTTCTGAGCTGAATAATTGTACATCCAGATGAAAATTTCTACATTAGAAAACGTCTACGTTCTGATATTCTTAGCTAAAAACAGGTTGAATAACCCTGAGGTGGTGCTTATTTCTCCTCACTTATACAGAGACTTACACAACTGACTCACATAAGGTGCTTAACTTTGAGACATGGAAAGGGAGGTGAAATAAATCCTATATTGATATGCACTGAGTTACTTTGCCTGAGTTATTCAGTATTAGGGCTGCACCTAATCAGGCACTCAAGAAAGGCTTCACCCCAAACTTTAATGTACTTGCTGGGAAGCAGGAGTACATTGAGGACAAGAGAAATGACTCAGCAGTATTTTGGGATCCTTCCAGATAGACGTGAAGAATCCTTCCCTGGGGATATCTGATCCCAGAAGAGACCACAGGACTGTGCACAACACCTTTGGTCAGAGGAATCAAAGGCAGCTGAGAGCAGCCCAAGGGGCAATGGGCTTGAAACCATCCTCTCATTTTATTCAGAGACAAAACTTCCACTGACTTCAACGATGAAGCTTTATCCATTTGCAAAAGACCATACAGCAGTGACACCCATGCTGTGGTTATGATGGGGATAAAAATGTTCAACATATTCTCAAAGCAATTTCCATATTCTTAGCATATGGCCCGTGCACTGAGCCCTTATTTGGGTCAATGAGAGTTTCTCATGCAGAACGAGGACAGAAAACATGCACAGCCTGTGCCTGAGAAGGGGCATATGCCTGCAATAGCTGAACATTTTAACGGGAGAAACACACTTTAATGAAGCAGCTAACTGCATAAGCCTGGGCAGGTTTTATTGAGGGCATTAATTTACACAAGCTGTATGATTGTGTTCTCATGAAATCTGCCATGCATAATTACTAAAGATGTTAATAAATAGTTAGCAAATCAGAACAGCTGGCTATGATGATATCCAGCTTTTCTAAGAAAAGCCAGACTTTAACCTCACCACCATTAATACTGTGAAACATTCTCTGGCCAGTGCATGTGATGGGATACCCTAAATAGATGAATATCCATTGCACTCCCCATCCTGGATAGTGCAAAAAGGCCTAAGGTTGGCATTTTCTTTGATGTGGACCTTCCAGCGTAATTGCCTTTAGTTGAAAAAATAAAAACCAAAGTAAATCCCTATAAGTGATGCAAAGGGAGGAAGGGTTTCTGTTTTCCTTTGAAGTCATGTGAGATGTTCAGATACAGAGATTGATGCTGCTGGAGAATGTGGCTAGTATGTAGCTGCAGTCAGTTTTCACCACTTCTTTGATAAGGGTGATCCATTGAGCTTATATTAAAACCACAGTTGTGTGCACTCAAATTATTCCTTTTTCTGTATATGGTATCAGAATGTTTTCATAAATTATGTAGCTAAAAGCCACCTTGCTTCCATTCACTTTTTGCTAGCTCCAGCTAGCAGTTTTAGAAGTCAGTCCAGCAAACTGTCTGTGTTCTAGCTGTATTGCAAAGGCCAGCAAACCCACTCTGCATTTCTTGTTTTATTAATTACAAATGTATTTATTCTGAATTTCCTCCCATCAAATCACATTTTTGCAGAGCTCTTTGTGTCCCTGCTTAGCATGCTAATGAAGTATGGTTACTCAGGAAGTTCTGCTTGTCAATATATATTATGTGTCAGAAATCTCCTAGTTTGGAGTAGAACCAAAACTGAGGATAACATATTGTTATGGCTGGCTGGCAGCTTGGCACCTGAAGAGGACTTAAATTTCCTCAGCAAATAAGGACTGACATGAAGTTCATGAACTAACATTCACGTAAGCATCATAAAGCGCTCTCCCTGTCTGGATGTATCATCCAGCCTCTTTTGATAAACTGTCTTACCCAATAGCTGTATTCCACACTCAGCTCACAGAACCACGAACCTCCACTTCCCTTATTGCTATTGCATTTGTTCCATATGGTGGTGTCCCACCATTTGGTGGTGTCCCAAATGCCAGAGGAGAGCCTTATGCCCTGGACATTACCTATACTTTCAAGCTCTCCCTGCTGTTCTGTGTAACCATTCAACCCCAAAAATCAAGGACACCACAGGAAAGTCTCCAATCACTTCTCCCTTGTCATAATCTTTCTGTGGAATTCTCCTTGTCCTACTCGAGTGAGTTTGGCCAGTCACTTCTCTCAGGTCTGTGCCCATTGCTCCAGAGCCTTTACAGATGCTTACCTCACCTCTTTTCTCTCACTGACATTAGCTTTATCAGGGGCTTTTTCACGGTCAAAACTGAGCTGCTTATGTTTTGGCAACTGCCTCTCAAGGCACAGAAAGCTCCAGGCCCACCAAATTTGCCTGCGGCCATCCTGACCCACAGCTGGCAGTTTCCAGCCTCCTGACATGACCCAGAGGAGGTGCTGCCAGCCCCACACCCAGAGTTTTGGGAACACCAATATCCTCTTGAAAAAACACCAATCCCTAAATCTCAGAGATGACATACTGCGGCAATTAGCTGTGAGAGTATGCAGCCCCCT
>JBCJKH010015865.1:5535-48249 GCA_039877255.1 Loriculus beryllinus
GTTGCATGTCCTTATCCTGTCCTAGTGACAGGAACCCAGGAACAGGGGAAATAGCATCCCATGTGGCTACCAGCATAAGCCCAGCACTGCCAAAGGACTTGGATAGGCTTTCCAGGGGGGTTTTGGACAGGGATTCCATCACACATGCACAGAAAACAGAGGGTGCTGGGGATACCCTCTCACCCTCTGCTCCAGCTCCATGCCCAGCCCCATGCAAAGATCCTTCCTCAACAAAGGCAAAAGGATTTACTGACCATAGAGGTATTTTAGCACCTCGTTGCTCACTGGCTTTGCAGGGAGATCCTGGAGAACACTGGGGACAGAGAGCGTCACTACTTTAAAGTTCATGGGGGTGCATATCCGAGGGGTGGCATCGGCTCCTGGCAGCAGGACAAGCTGTCGCAGCAAGCCCTGGGAAAGCAGGAGCAGCAGGATGAAGAGCAAGTCCAGCAAGACCAAGAAATGGAAACTGCAGGTGATTCATGCCCTGGATTTCCCTCCCAACTGTTGCTCGTTGCTCTCCCTCCCAGGCTGTGGAAGCCTCTGTGGATTCATGCACATTTATCAGATCCTCATTACATGCCCAGCCTGCCAAGACCTCATCCTGTGCAATTTAACAGCTGGTGCAAGGGGAGCACTGGCTCATTAGCTGCAGTAGCTTTCACTGCCTCCACTTTTCACTACCAATACCAGGCACTGCCCTAACTTTTACAGCAATAAGACTATGCCATCAGCTGTTTTTCTGTCACCACACCACTGGCAGTGTCCCCATATAAAGCCACATCTGACCCACAAAGTACCAGCCGCCAGCACTGCCCCTTGTATGCCCACAGAAAGATGGGGCTGAGCCTGGCAGCAGGACCCATGGCCACCTCTGCAGTGTAGAGGGCTACAGGGGGCTGCAGCTCACCCCATGGCCAGCCACCAGCCCTGCATCATGGGGCACCTACCGTGAACACGCCTTTCCTCCTCCTCCTGTTGCCCAGGTAGAAGTTGGCTCTTTTCACTGACAGAGAGGCTGGAAACGGTGTCTCCACCAACCTGCAGGCGGGCAGAGAAGAGGCAGGGGACAGTTTAACAGCCTGCGCCGGTGGGTGGAGGAGATGCCGGTGGAGGCACATTGCCCTGCCAGCCCTCCTGAGCCGCCCCTGCTGCCCCAACCTACACATCCTTGGGGCCGCTGCAGTCCACCGTCAGGGAGAAGGACTGGCCGGAGACAGCCAGGACGAGCGTGTGCCACTGGCTGTCGGACAGGGAGACGTTGGGGAAGGTGACGCGGGTCTGCCAGCCGCCGGCGCGCTCCTGGCTCCAGAAGAGGAAGTGGAGCTTGTCGGGGGCATACCGCAGCCCCACCAGCACGCTGGGGCTCTCCTCCGCCATCAGCGTGAAGACGTACTCGTTCCTCTGCAGGAGGGCACCGACTCAATCCTCACGGGCAAAGCTGCAGGGCTGGGCTGTGCCCGCTCCGTGCCCGGCTGGAGGTCACTTACCTTGGCGGGGACGCTGAGCACCCTCAGCGTGACGATGATGGAGAACTCCTCGGGGAAGCGGTCGCAGTGGATGAAGAGCCGGGACGCCGGGAAGCACAGGGCTCGGGGCCGCGAGGCAGCCAGCTGGAAACCGCGCACCCCCTGCACTTGGAACACCCTCATGCCATGGGCCAGCCCCCCGGCGGGCACCACCTCTGAGAGGATGTCCAGCGGGCGCAGGTCTGTGCCAAGAGACAGCAGAGCGCATCACCACAGTGGCAGCCATCCCGCCGGGACTCTCTGCGGGATGGGGACCCCACCTCACAGTGCGGTGCTCTGCTCAAGGCAGCCAGCACATCCCCAGTGCTCCACAGCAGCAGGGGGGGCTGGCATGCCCCAATAGCCTGCTGCTCCCTGCCTGGGGTCCGTGCCGAGCCCCTGCTTCAGGCACACAGGGAGGGTTTGTTCTGCAGGCAGCGAGGCTGACATCTCCATCCCCACAGCAGGAGCACCGTGTGCAGGCTCACCTGCACAAACCATCCCACCGATGCAGCTCTGGATGCTGACGCCAGAACCTGCTGGCCAGGTGGACCCCAGGCTGCCACCAGCTCCTAAGGATCCCCTGGCACCAGCAACTGCACCAGAGCCAGAGAGCAGGCAGGAATCTGGCACGCTCACTGGGAAGCCAGTCCCCAGGGTGGTGGGAAAGGGTGCTCCCTGCTCCAGACCCAGTCCAGGCTCTCCCAACCCAGCCCTAATTGCACACACACACGTAGTCCCCTGGTAGGCACCAAAACCGCTCATTAAATGATTATCCTCTCCCCAGAGGAGAAACTAACACGCTCAGCCCCAGAGCATCACCCAGGTGAAGCACCGGAACTGCAAAGCCATCCCCAGGTCACCATCAGCCCGATGTCTCAGCAATGCCCATGCCAGCAGCCATGGGAAGGGCTGGACCCACTCTGGGAGCTTCTCCCCAATTCCTCTCTTTGGCAGCCTCCTCACAGCTTTTATTTTGAATGCTCCCCTGGCAGGACTGTGGCATCTGTAGCGCAGGGCAGAGCGGTGCAGTGGTGATGCCAGAGGATGAAGCAGCACTCAGCTAGACTAAAAATTCCCTCACTCTGTCCCATTCCCAGTGAGGCCAGGCTTTTAGCTCCTATTTGTACTAATAAATCTCGGCTGCTGGGGCGCAGCAGGGGAGTGAGGAGGGAGGGAGCTGTGAGAAAGGCTGGACCAGCGTGTGTCTGAATCTAAACCAGCTGGAGAGAGGGGAAGCGTTCCCCCCCAGGCAGCCCCAGCCAGCCCAGAACCAGATGGGCAGAGCAAGAAGGAATCTGCTCCTGTGGCTGCTCCATCTAGCCCAGAGCGGGGAGATGGACAAGGTCCTTCCCATGCTGCCACTTCTGCATTCCCCCTGCCCACGTCCCTGCTGCTTTAAACTACCCCTAAAGCAAAGCTTAAGTGGGGGAGGTTTAACTGAAACAACTTGTTTTAGAGAATCACAGAATGGTTTGGGTTGGAAGGGACCTTAAAGCTCATGCACTTCCAACCCCTGCCACAGGCAGTGACACCTTCCACAAGATCAGGTTGCCCCAAGCCCCGTCCAGCCTGGCCTTGAACACTGCCAGGGATGGGACAGCCACAGCTTCTCTGGGCAACCTGTGCCAGGGCCTCAGCACCCTCACAGGGAAGAACTTCTAATATCTAGATTTCCCCTCCATTGGTTTAAAGCCATTCTCCCTTGTCCTATTACTACAAGCCCTTGTCAAAAGCCCTTCACCAGTTTTCTTGACACCCCCTTTAGGCAATGGAAGCTGCTCTAAGGTCTCCCCAGAGCCTTCTCCAGGCTGAACAAGCCCAGCTCTCTTAGCCTGTCTCCATAGCAGAAATGCTCCAGCCCTCTGAGCATCTTCATGCCCTCCTCTGGACTCACTGCAACAGTTCCATGTACTTCTTATGCTGAGGGCCATAGAGCTGGATGCAGTACTCCAGTGTGAATGGTAGAGTGTTAAATGCTGTTGGACTTGATGGACACTTTTGTTAAGAAGTTGGCACTGAAGGGGAAAACTGGAGTTGGCAGTTACATATTTTTTTATGTCTCTAGGAAGATACTTAAAGATTGAAAGACTGGGAAAGCTATAGCCATGCTTAAATATGAATCCACCACCTCCTGCAAACATCTTTCTTTTGGTCCTATAGCAAAACTTCTTGTGCTATTCAGGCTGTCCCAGGGTAGAAGAGTCCAGCCAGGTCTGGTACTGACCACCTAGGAAGAAGCAAGGCAGCAGCTGGGTTGTCAATCTTGTCTCCCTGTATGGCAGCGTCTGGTGAAAAGCATTGCTTTTCAAGCTGTCATACGCCATAAATTCTGCCCTCTTCTTACTTTGATCAACGAAATGTGCCCCCATAGAAAGGGGTCTGCTAGCCTTGGCAACTGGAGCAGCGCATGAGCAAACACAGTGCCTGACACCCTCAGAGCTCCCTGCTTCCTTTAGTTATCCTGAGCCTCATTGCCAGCAGTATCCCACCCCAGGCTTCCAGCAAGCTGGTGCATTTTGGGCTTGCAGTCTATTCCCTATAGGGAAATCCTTGAAATTAAGGACTCTCAGGAACTGGAGACCAAATTGAATAGCCTCCAGCATGGTGTCTGTGTTGCATTTGACCAGTTAAGACGCAATGGAACATCTGTATCTCATGATCAATTCTGGTGACAGAAGATTGATGCATGATGACCCCGGTAGATCTCTGGGGTCTCACTGCCTCCAAACTCAATAGAATCTGCAGAGTTAAAAGACAAAAAAGAAGAAAAGGAACAGCTATCAAAGTAATTCACAAGTCAGCAATCTTCCCTCTAGCCTGTTTGTTAAAATATTGCTCACAAGGAGCTGATAGACACTGAAATAAATAGCACTATGAAAGAGATAAGTGATGCATTAGACTTCTCACCAGTCCCCTGACTACAGCTACTGTTTCAAAATCTGCCAAGTGTGAAGTGGCTATGTAATGGGAGAGTAAAAAATATTAGGAACTGCCAAAACCCTCCATCTGATGAAGACAAAAAGCTGGAGGAGGCATCTAAGACCTAGAAAAGCTTTCTAGGTACAAATCTGCTGATACAAGGACGCCACAGGTAGCAACTAATTGTCCATATAATTGATTGCTGGTACTGCAGTAGTTCTTGGATTCACTCGACCGTCAGGAGTACCAGGCACAGCACAGGTAGTACAGAAGTTTTCTGAAAAATGGAAATGCAGTGATGCCTCCTGTCATGACTATGGCAAACATCACAGCATCGCCCTTTGTATGGCTGAGGAGCACATGTGAAGGGAGGAGGAGTGAAAGGAGTATTTTGGGTTCATCAGATTACTGATGAAGGCTCAGTAATCTCAGCACGAATTTATAAAGTCACTGCTTTTCAAAATACTGTCAGGGAAACAGAGAGACTGCTTACTTTTGACATCAGACTGAAGGCTTCATCTAGTCTTATGACTAAGTTTACATATAGCGTTTTTACCATTTTAAATCATTCCCATTACGAGTAGGCATAACGAAAGCAGGAACTCTCGTAGCTCAGAAGCAGCAGCATCCAGACAAAAGTCCCTTTATGTAGGTGTTGCACATTCCTACCAGAACCAAACCAGCAGAAGCCCCTTTTTAAAGTATAACCATTGCTGCACTGCAAGCTCATGTCTCTCTACCCACATTGCTGACAGACAAGAGGGAATAAAAGCAACACAGGAACAATGCACAGAGCTGCTCGAGCGACTGCACACTGCTCAGCAGAGACTTTCTGAGCCCCTCTCTCTGCTCACTGGCTGGGCAAACATCCATAAGGATCATGGTTAGCACTGCTTCAGAGAGCAGTCGCAAGGCAGGGAGCAGGGTCCGGCTGGTTTTGGGGGAACCTGCAAAGCACGGCACTCCCCAGTGCTTGGCTGTGGCCTGATTGCTGTGCTCAGGTGTATTACAAGATACCTGTATGCCATCAAAGCAACATTAAAATGGTAGTAATACTGAAGTTATCCAGAAAAATAACCCTAATCCTGATTTGCTCTTTACCCTTCCTGCCCAGCATACTCCAGCAAGACAACACCAAGTCTTTCTAATGCCCTAGTTCAGAGGAGCACTTTTGCTGTATCAGATAAAATTCAGCTATTGCTGGCATTAATTACATTAGCTATAAATATACAGGATGCCAGGGACAGCCTTTGCAGGGCCAGCATGTCCACTGCAGTGACAGAGGCCAGTCCTTGTTTATTCTGGAGATCAGGACAACTGAGTAAATGGTGACTGGTGGCCACTTACTGCAGAGACTTTCCAGCTGCAGATATCAGTCCCCAGCCTCCTTCACCTGGCAGAGTTCACAGAGCTTCATCAGGGCATGGGGAGACCGAGCAATGAACAAACCAGTAGAAGAAACTCAGACTCCAATTCCTGGCTCCTTTTACCATACTTAAGGTTTAAAGTTTGATGTTACCAAATCCATAACCATCACCTATAATGAGTGGAAGAGTAATGTTATATCACCTCTAGTACAACAGGGCGACAGAGCAGAACAGCCTCTGTCAATATACTGTGGTTTTGTGGGTCAGGGGAAGGTTTTATTTCTCTCTTAGAGCCTTGAATCCCTGTTTTAAAACAACCATGGGACACACAAGGCAGCTTTAGAGCTGGTCTTTTTACTTCTCCTAGATCTGTATTTTGAGATGGCTTCTTAGAAGAAGGGCGAATGTAGTAAGCTACTGTACCTTTTATAATTCTCTGTCAGGTCTTTGATTTGGGCCAGCAAGGAAGCTTGTTAGATCTGATAAAGTAACTAAGCATCTCTGGAAAATGCTATTAAAAGAACATGAAACAAATGAAAAGCTAGGATACACTTAATGGTAAATACATGGCCTTGCAGGTCAGCAGAGCTACATCCTGTTTGCCATTATTATTATTTAATACTGGCATCGATTTGTTGAAGGATGAGACAGACCAGGCTTTACTTGAATACCATTTCACTTTGAGATTAAACAAGCCCACAAGCTTGAATCAAACTGTCTTGTTGGGAAATTTTAATGAATTGATTGAATGTTGGGCACTACTGTGGGCAAGCAGTAAACAACACCTCTTTGATTATCTATGTGGATAAACCCAGTCCCTGCTGACTACCAGACAGTGCCCAGCTCAAACTTAGGACCAGCGCAGCATTAACCTGCTCCTCTGGAATAACAAGCTGTCCAGTCACTATCCCACATGCTGGTAGCACAAGCCCTTCGTATGGAAACAGTTATTATCACGGCACAGGCTCTTTACATGCTTTATATGATTTTTTCTTAGAGCCCACAGAGGCGTGGAAGGATTTACAGCTGCTCTCCATTCACAGCAGTGACACATGGCTAGGAAGGGAAGTCTGAAGATAATTATTTCCACCGTCATCATGTTAGCTGCTCCTCTTTAATGGCAGAGCAAGGCTCATAACATGGATAAGGATTCTAAACTCAGCAACTACCTCGAGCAGGTAGGCTGCAACCAAGCCAGCAAAACTTAATGTAAGATCACAGAGAAAGGGAAGGTGATGGTCTTTATAGCTGCCCCATCCCTGGCAATGTTCAAGGCCAGGTTGGACGGGGCTTGGAGCAACCTGGTCTAGTGGAAGGTGTCCCTGCCCATGGCAGGGGTTGTAATTGGATGATTTTTAAGGTCTCTTCCTACCCAAACTATTCTATGATTTTTATTTTTAAGGCTGATTTTACCCACTCATTCTTTCATGCTCATTCTTGCACATTCACATTCTCACTAGCATCAAGGGATTCAGCGAGGCTTGCCTAGAGTGACACAGAAGACAAGTTCTCATCTGATTCACCTTGAGTGGTAAAGCCACCACATGATATTTACAGTCTCTATACTCTCTTTTGATACAGGCAGCTCTGGGTCTGCTTGAGTTACATCACCCTGTTGCTGCTCCATATCTATGCTATGTTCTTATCTGAGGTATGGCTTTGCTGCCACCAGCACTCATTCCTTCTGCAATGACATTCTCCTCTGCTCTCCTCTCACTGTTCTCAGCCTCCTGAATTGCAGCATACACATCATTCATTCTTTGCCATGATGATTTCCTCACAGAACCATGTGTTCTCTGCAAGCACTAAGCAATCCCCACAGACACCTGGGTATTTAATCCCTGTTTGATCTACAGTGCAAACACAAGGCCGATTTGGCCAGCAGTTTGTTCCCAAGTTGTCCCTGACAAGGAAGGTCACTTTATGTAGACCAGATAAACTGTCTTACAAACAGCCTGCTGAATGCTGGAGATCAATTCCCAACCTCAACCTGTCTTTACAACATTACTCTCCACCACCACCTAAATCTTTCCCTCAAAGGCAATTACCAAGAGTTTGGAAGCAGGGTCATGGAAACGAAATAAAAAAAATGATGGAGAGATGCACTACCTTTGATTAGGGGAAGCTTCCTGCCCTGGTTTTGAGGTGTGCAGCACATAAAACTTGTATGTACCTTGTACAGCAGCACCGTTAGAGGAGTTGCACGCTGAATTGCTTGGAGCTTGGCTTGGAGCAGGGCTTTCTTTTCCCAATACTGACCAGCTGTCCTGGAATTGGATGTGGGGTAAAGCTGCAAAGGAACAAGAGGGAGGACAGAAAGCAGCTACTCCCCATTTTCCACAGGTTCTAATGAGCATTTGCATTTTTGTCTTCCAGAAGCAGATGTGAAACCCAGCCTGTCCATTTTTAGGAAAATTCGGCACTCTCTTAAGAAGCAAAACAACATTTTCTCTTCTCAACAGCCATTTTAATTGCTTTTGACAATACACTACTGGAGGGAAAAAGAAGTAATTTTCTGCTCTTCTTTATCTTCTTTCTTTCCTACTTTCTTACCTACTTTCTAGGAACAGTAAATTCCTAGGGACTATTGAAAAAAGGCAAATGGTTAACTTTGCATCTAAGCTAACACAAGTAAAAAGAGTTGGAAATTCCCCAAAGCAGGCTACTCGTATTAGAATAGCACCACAAAACTGCCCAAGTAACCACTCTGTGGAGTAATTAACTAACATTTGCATGGAGAACAAGTTCTTACAGCCATAGCTAACAAAATGGAAAGTCTGTCTCAAGATGACTTAGCAGAGGCTCAGGCTTGAAAGTGACAGCAGTGTTTAGTTCAAGACAACAATTATCAACAAAAATCTTTCCACTCATTCCAATGGGCTTTGATGAAGGTCCCTCACACATGCACGCACACACACAAATCTTTCAAAACATCCAGAAACAGTGTCCTGAATCATGCCTTTGACTCCCAGCTCCTGCCACAATACAGCCTTCATCTATGAAATAAACATACATGGGTTTAACAATGAAGAATAACTCCTTCATTTGACACATTCTGTAAAGTGCTACATTTCTAATTTATACTCAGCCAAAATGACAGATCAATCTAGTATTTTAAATACAATAAATATAGAATGAGCTGCGTGCAACTGCACTTGCAAGTTTTGTTCTTTCTTTAGTAGATGCACTAAATTTAGTAATCAAAATAGCCTCCAATGGTGCTCCATGAAAAACTAGTAAGAAGTTATAACTGAAATCACATTCTTCAAAGATACCCCACACACTTCTCCCGTCCACACTGCATGGATAAGCTTGGTGTTCCTGTGAGCATATGGAGAAAATTAAAATAAGGAAGCTGAGAATTACCTAAGAATAAAAAGCAAAACCATATAAGTTAATGCTACGTAACCTGCCATAAACAGTCTGTTTTCTACATTTAATCTTGGCGCATACAACCAAGTTTTATTTTTCTCCATATTAAAAAACTCTTCTAGGAAGAACATCTTGCAAAATATGGGTTTATTCATCTTCATCTTGCAGTGTTTCACTGCACAGTGGAAAAGATTCTTGAACAAACTGCCTACACATTGGGCACTGCTGAAAATACTTCACGCAGCCATCACACAAGCACGTGTGCCGGCAGGGTAGGAGTACCCAGTTCACTGTGCCATTCTGGCAAACAACACAGTCTTTATTGTTTTCTTCATGCAATTCTGGTTCATCTTCAGCCAGTCCAGCCCTTTCTAGTAAGCTTCTGTCAGTGCTTCTCTCACCAGGAGATGTGTCACTTGAAGATGCTGCAGTACTATTTGCAGACATGAAGAAGAGTTGCTAAAATACACATATACACAAACATTTAGAAGCCAATAAACTTTCCCCTGATAGCTGAAAATACACATACACACGATGCAAGTTCCACTGGGTCAGATTGACTGGTTTCCACTGGGTCAAGTAGTGCCAGACACTCTTCCCTTGTGTCTGACAGTTACCTCGCCTTCAGTTAAAAGATAGTTCGGAAGCATAAGATTACACAAAACACTGAGAAAATATTAAGGATAAGGCATCAAATCTCAGCTAAACCAAATCAATGTACATGCATGAACTTAAACTGAACTGTCCAGGTTTTGAAACCCAGCTCGGTTTTCTGTTTCTGGTATACTGTTCTCTGTGCCTACAGCAACGTTTCTTTTTATTCCTACCAAAAATATATCCAGCCAGCTGCTAAATCTACTTTACTCAACCCATTCCACTCTTGCTCACATTACAATCCCCTACTTCTTTTTGTTGTATTTTATGTGAATTGCAAATTCTTCTGGGTGTGATAACTTAATAAAGCCAGTAAACTACCATGCAGCCAAAAGTGCCTGTGGAGAACACACAACACAACTACACAGCGTGCAGCTGCACAGTTATTTCCGTTCAGCTGAAGCGTGTTTTTACAATTGAAATCATACACTTTAGATGTGTTTTATACCTACCTGTAAATATATTTATATAAATGAATTTAAATAAATTTTATTTATAAATAAATGAGAAGGTTTAAGGGGATCAACAGTGAAGTTTACCTGGACAACATGTCTGCAAAAAATGGCCAGGACACACATGTCGTTGGACAAATCTATTTCTGAATGAACTCGATTGAATTAATTTGGCCCAATTACTAGCTTATTGATACCATATATTATTTTTATTATCAGAGTGATAAAAAAGTGGATTGCATAGAATCGTATCGTCAACTGGCTGACAGACACAGGAGAAAGATGCTCCCACAGGAAGCATAGATAAGGGAAACTGGATAGGAATAACAAGACCATTGGTTTAATTTTTACTGGTTTGTGCTAGGCCTAAGTTTTGTGTTTGCTTGTGTTTGCCCTAAGTTTTGTGCATGTGTTGCAGTAAAATTACATTAAAAAAAACCCCAAAACAACCCAAAAAGAGATTCTTCTTCACCTTTCCCAATTGAAGGGCAGTACAGGAGAAATTCTGAGAGACTAGGAAGCAGGTAGCATGTTCTGGAGATAGAAAGCATTCAACAGCTAGTTAATTTCTTCCTACTGCTTTAGTAAGTAGACATGACCTAGGTTGCCTAGACTAGAATCAAGTAATTTCTCCAAGTAATATCTTTAATATTGTCATATAAAATATTTCCGTTCAGTAACTTTTGCTGAAATTACATAACTGATAATTTTAGCTATTATCCAGTTCTTTGCTTGACAATAGAAGTCTTATACTAATTTAGGCTCCTGAAAGCCTACACAAGCTAAACATAACACTGACACCCAAATGAAACAACACACAGTATGGGGTTTACCTTCAGCTCATGGCATTGACCTTGAGCTAGGAGTATATACTGATACAGTATTCTGCAGGGATATCTGTAGCTCTCATCAGGAATGTGAATTACAGCTACCATTGAGATCTACAAAAAAGAAAAAAGAAAAAAATATGTTTAATGACTTTCCTTTTCCTTATATGATCCATATAAAACAGTTGGTTTGAAAGACTTTGTACTTTGTTACAACCTCTTCACCTGCTTATTTCCTTAGACAATGGGGACTTCAACAATGGTGACTTCAAACACAGCTTTAAAAAAAAAATAAAAAATATACAGGACATGGCACAAGACAGCACTTTGTGGCACTTCAGTTTTCTACCCTTGTTCTCCATAGAGCCTTTTTATGGCCAGTTTACAGCAGAGACCACCTCTGACTGCCCTCACCTAATGCAATCACACCCCACACTGAAAATGCATCTAAGCACATGCGCTCCTGAAGGTAAGTGCTCACACAGATGAGGTAGGGCTGCTTACACAATCACAGATGTGCCACGGGAGAAAAAAACTATTTCAACCACAAGTAACAGCTCCTACACTCCTCTTTCCGCTCCAGTAACTCATGATGAGCTCCTCCTACATGGGAGAGAAGTTGACAAACTGCAAGGAGTTTCCTACAGCAACCGAGCCCCAAGCGAGTGCACGCATTTAGGTTCCGTACAACTTCTGCAGCCACATCTTGGGCTGTCTTCAAGACAAGAAATGACCCTGTCCACTGAGCTCCAAGTGCATAATTAGAGGGGAACATGTAAAAGACAAAGTTTTGTCTACTTTCTCTCACTTCCCTCACAAACACAGACCAGGTTTTTTGACTCTAAAATATCTTTAGAAATGTCCCTGATTGGCTTCTAAAATGAGTAGGCAAAAGACATATTTCACTGGAAAGGATTACGAAAGGATCCTGCGGACTGACTTTAGAGTCATTTTTCTGAAAGTAAAAGCACTCCAAGCTTGCATGCTGTGCCTAATACCCCTCACCCTGCCCAAATTACATAACAGCCTCTAAAAATAAGGAAAAAAAGAAAGCGAAAGTCAATATTATTGTAGCTCCCAGAAGCTGTCAAAAGAGAAATGAAATATAGAAAAAAGCTGTTTTGTTTAAAAAAAGAAAAACAAGAGAAATAAAAGGCAAATCAGACTTTCGCTTCAGAATCCACATATGTCTAATTACATGCAGAGTTTCAATATATGTACCTACACATATGTATTTACACTAACTGAATTTACTATTCTTTAGCAATAAGGACTTTTTTTCTAAATCACAATGTGTCAAAACCACTCCAAAACAAACAACCCCACACCACTACTAGCTTTGTTTTCAAACCTGAAAGCCATTAAATCTGCATTAAAATGACAGCTTCTGTCTTTTGATAGTAAGATCTCAAAAGTTAACAGTTTGCAGTGTATTTGTACTATGTCATTCCACCACAAATGCTTTCTCGATGACAGCATGTCCTCAATTCTTAGTTTGTTCAGACACCTAGGAAACTGTTTAACTCTGAATGGGATCACTTCCTAATACAACCATCTCAATCTTCAAGTTATTGATTCTTCTATTACCCTGTAGTACAGAAACATATACAGTGATACTATGATCTAGTAGAAATGCTATGCTGTTTGATTATAGAGCCCCTTCCTCTTCAGTACCAGGTATTTTCTTTCTTTGTAAGTACTTGTACACCATAATCAACTTACTTCTCCATCTTCTGTTTTTTTACAAAGGCCTGAGATCTCAGCCTTCTTCCACTTCACCCCTGCAAGTCTTCAAATAATTTCTGTAACTCTTACATATGGTCATGCTAATTTCTGGAGCTAGAGGAAAATTAAGGCACAAAATCAAATAGGTATGATCTAGCCACAAATAGGGTTCGAATGAAAATCAGTCTCTCCAGAAAAGAGCTACTGGAACATCATCCATAGTGACGGACACACACACACAAAATAATTAAAGATGGAGCTTGATGCACTGATGTGAGAATAATGCAGTAATACCATACTGGTCACAGTGGCAAAGATCCCTTTCCACAGTGTATTTTTATTTTAAAAGTTTGTTTTTACAACACGAGATGCAATTCTGACATTTGTCTGGCAAGGAGTTCAGGTAGAGTTACTTCTTTGACCATATTAACAGATTCTAGTCATGTTCCTTTTCCCCAAAACCAGAGGAAAAATACCTTCCCCACTCTCCTTTCATCCCTTTCTTCTATGTTAAGGAACAAAAGAGGTGTTACAAATTCCTGTCCATACTGATGTCAAACACATGGGAAATAGCTGGGGCATGTGGGAGTGTCTCAAGTGGGGATAGTAGGGAGGGAGGCAGTCCTAAGGTTAAGTGACAAGGAGCCAAGGACAGGCATCACTTGGAAAAGAAACAGATTTCTCTGGCACTGGTGTGATCACAGTCAATTTCCAAATGAATGTATTTTGTGTTTGGTGGATTTAGGCAAATTGCTTCCTAGCTCATTTGTATTATTGGGCAAGCAGTTAGTGCTATCAGATTATCAAGCAAATGAAAAGATGGGAGAGAAAAGTGCGCCTCAAGTCATTCTAGAAAGAATCAATTTAGTGTTTAGAAGGGATATTGAACTGCATATGACAAAGCTGAAGCTGCTTTAACTAAGAGATTAGGAGGAGACCTTTCCGGGGAGCAGAGTATCCCATATCAGTTCACTGCAAGACTTTCATGCCTTCCTGTAAACACCCTGGAGCTGGCTACCGTGAAACACAATGTACTGTATTACAGAATTGGGCTATGGCAGAAAGGTAACTTCTATGTTCCTAACAGTTCACATACCTGTGCCAGACACACACAGAAAAAATCCTCTCACCTTGCCAACAGCAATCCAAAAGACTCTATCAGTGCAAGAACTCCACCACAGATTTATGTGATCAGAAAAATGGGAGTTACAGCTTACTAACCTACCACAACCCCAGTTCATCTGACTACAGGGCTTATCACAGAGAACTTTGCTGAGATAAGCTTTCTCAAAATCATAAGCATCTTTCAAATGGCACACACATTTTATATATAGCAATTATCTTTGCTCTTCTGCCATGCTGCCATGGAGTCACGGGTGACAAGGCTAGGGACCAAATTCTATGGGACAGAGAAAGGACATTGTTTTATTCAAGCCTATCTCCTGAAACATTCAGAACTTAAACACACTGACCCTAAAATATATTCTTATATTACTTACAACATCATATACTTCTCTGTCTTCTTCATTTGCTAACGTCAGCAATGCTACCAACGGATAGCAAGATCTAGGCACAGGGCCAAAATCAACAACTTGAGCGTCTTCTGGTAACTGACAATGTTTTTCTTCCTTGTCATTTTTTTTAATGCTTAGTAGGTGTAAAGGAAAACAATCAGTGTTACTGCAATTGTAGACAAATGTGATGTTTGCATGAAGAATATTTGTCATCATATTTGTTCATAAATATGTTGCGCCAAGAACCGCTGAATGTTCACAAGTCTTAACACTCCCTGCGCCAATGAAACAGCATTTTGTCAAAACAATTGCAAAAAAGGATACAAGTACTGCTGTCGATAGAGGTATTCGCTGTGCAGAGCATCCTCTAATCCCTGAGGAGTCTTTATTCTGAAGCAGTAGACATGTTTCTTCAATGCTGCGTGGAATTTTTGAACACTGCAGCCCCAGTAGCATGTAAGAATACAGTCTTCCAGACAATCTGGTGTCAGTATTATACCCTCTTGTAGAGAGAAGATAAGGATTTCATTAACTCATCTATGTGCAGGAATTCTGGAATTGCTAAGTGTAGGTTCTTACAGGGCAGCAAGCAGAAAACAACTTCAGCGTCCCAGACTTCTATCATTATAATCTAGTCTTCTAAGAATTCAGACCAGGTTTAGTGCTATGAAAGTCAATGTAAATATGGAAGTGGGTGCAAGGAGATAAAATGGCTGATTAAGCTAACAAAAGTAGCAAATGCATTTTGTGAAGGATAAATTTTAACTTCTGGTAACATTTTACACACTCACTGGCAGACCCAGGAGTACAACTACTAGTCCGAAGTCCATTCCCTCCTTAGATAATGGTATTAACTGGATCACCAGCCTACAACACTCTGTGGTCTCAAATAATAAGGCTCTTTTGATCATACAGAGGGAGGATAAACAGAGGATCTACGTGCTTCATTTCTTTCATAAAAATCAGGCACCCAACCCATTAACTTCTAATCACTCACTGCACAAACAGGAGCAGAGCTCTTGAAAAGTCCCACAAAATTCAACTGCTCAAACCTCTTGAAAAACCCAAGTTATCCAAAGACTAAGTTGTTGGATTTTTTGTTTGGGGTTTGTTGGGCTTTTTTGATGTAGACAGAAAACTGCTGCAGCCCTTTTCTCATAGGAACACTCCACATCTGTGATGGCAGAAGATGCCAGTGCAAGTCAGCCTTGTTTACTACTCCCCAGTGATGCAGAAGGGCATGAATTTTACTTCCTATGTAGGCCATTTTAGGGATGTTAGGAACCCTCTCAAACTCTGATCCAAAGAGATATTTAAATTCAGTTTCCACTGAAACACAGACAGAAAGAGGAGATTTGTTTTTAAAGTAAAGTAGTACACTTCCAAACACCACTGGAGACTGGGACTTTAGTGGCTGGCATATGTTCTGTAATAAAATCTATACAGTTCTACAATTCTGTAAAGTTTACCAGGCACTGAGGGCATTCTTGTAATCTACAAATGCTTTTGCTACTTAGAAATCTGTTACAGCAGGAAGTGTTTAAATGGCCAAAGATTTTACTTTTAAAACCACCACATTTATAATTGGTGTAAAAATTATTTCTGTTGTAATGATGGACAAAAGCATGTTTCTGAGGAATTTTGATAAAGAAAAAGGAGAAGCTCAAGAAAACAAAGTACTAAGTTCAGGAACCCAAGCTGACAAAAATCAAGCACATCAGAAATCCACTGACTTGTTACAGAAGCTGTAGCAGGATGAAGGATTTCTAAGCCAAAAGGATTCTTCACTTGTCTCATCTGCTTTTTCAACACTCTTGCACTGGGTTCTGTTTCTTCCAAGTTTCTAATAATAACAGGAACACCCAACCCAAACCTATGAGACACAAAACAAGTGGGTTAAGTATTAGTGTTGACACATTTGAATTTTTCTTCACTCTAAATAGCAAGCAGCACAACATCTGCCAGTATGCAAACGTAATACAGGCTGCCAATCTGACTTCACTTTTCTGCAGCAGAAGGCAGGAGTCTTCACAGTGATAGAGAGTATCTCTAAATTGGGAATACTCTTGCCTCTCCAGAATGGGAGTAAAATAAATGAGAATGATAAATGCCCTCTAGTGGTAAACGGTTAGCCAGTACTTTCTCCCAGTTGCCATTCTTGGATATCCTTTTACAGGATCCTGGGCAAAAATTCACTGCTTGTAAAGATGGAACAACCTTAATGGATTGGGTGCTCAAACGGAAGAGTAAATCATTCCACTCTAAGATGTTTCTCTAGCTGTAACTACAACCAGCAAGACTGAGATCCTGATTTCCCATGTAAGCCTCAATTATGATATCCTGATACTGAAGCAAAGGCCGTAAAGCCTCTACTTTGAGCAAGAAATCAAGTGCAAAATGGCTAAATCAAAGCTGAGACTCTATGACCCCTTCAAAGCCAAGCCTAGCACACTACCCCTAGTGGTATTCTTACCCCAGAAGGATAATGAAGAAAAGGTTTAAAAGTTTAAACACCTTATGAATACAAATAAAAATCAAAGAAAGTGAGGAAGGATATTTTGGGATGATTTTTGACACCAATTAAAACCCCCAAGATTTTCTCTAAAAGAACCATTACATAAGGTCAGGATCTAGAAAACAAGCTCCACAACAGCTTTCCTTTTACATGTGGCTAAATGTAATTCTTAGAAATAACTTTCAATAACCAAAAGTTGATTAGAGAAACTGTCCCAGATATGCTATAAGAAGACTACCTTGGAGACTAAAGAGATTCCTTAATTGCATTAATCCAGTCCTGTCTCATTAGTAAGGTAATGGAGAGGTTGTGGGAGGCTTTTGTCAATGCATTATAGAAAACAGTTATCGATTAGCTCAGGCTGTACTTTCCTGATTTTGTGCTTTTGCTGCTGCCACATGTGCTATTGACATGACAGCCGGTTTAATGGCTTTGAATTTTGTTTTAGGCAGCCATCAGAATATTGGGTGCTGGAAAACTTCAAATGGCACAAAGCATCAGCTCTTCTCCGCATCAAGTGTTTCCATTTAGCATACTGAAACAGCGGCTATTACAGTAAGATGAGTCTTATGTCAATAACTCAAGCTGAAAAGGGCACTACCAACTGAAACTGCTAAAGTAATTTTGTGTACAATACAGCTCTGAGCCAAACAGGCAATTCTGTGCTTAACTACTACTTTTCCCTGGTTTTAAAATCTTTTCCAACTCCTGTGTGTCAAATGCAGACGAAAAGCAGAGCTTTTACTGACACTGGGCTCTTTTCTATTGATTTATGTCAGAGAGGTGCCTTTGTAAGACTAACTAGGGAAAACACCAGTCAAAAGTGATTTTCAAGTTGAGGAAACTACTTCTGAAAAAAAAAATGCAAATCCATTCTTAACAGCAAGGACCTGTTCCTGGCAGTCTAACAAATATTTGCCTTTACCATTTAACATCTTGTGTGCTGGAGTGTCACAGATACTCCACAGAGAAAAGAGATTGGGCTGGTGGAAAATACTCTATACTCATTACTCCGTCTTTGAGAAATGCTCTTGTTTTGCTAGACTTTGATAGAAACATTTGCATTTCTTCAATGATCTAATATAGGGCATTCAGCCATATTTGGTTTGGACGCATGGAGGGTCAAATCTCTGTGATGCAAGTAAAACCAGCCACAGTGACTTCCCCGGGGCTGTAATGAAACACACCAGTTAAACATCTTACAAAGAAACCAGGTGCAGCAGCTGTTTCACTTATTCAATATCCAAAACTCGATGGAGCTAATCTCTCCCACTGCACATAAAGATGCCTCCTGTTTTATACCATCTGGCTGATTCTGAAGTAAAACCTCTGTTCTTTGGCAAATTTCTTCACTGGTCAAAAGCAACAGGATAATCACCATGAAAAGCAGCCATAGAAAAGAGTCTCTAGTACAGTTTTAGCAGCAGCTGAAGGCAGAAAGGCCTCTCTGTTCAACAATAAGGTACAGTGTTGCTGTAAAATTTTTAAGGTAGTATTCAGCATATGAAGGATTAATATAGTTTTCATTTTATGATCATTATAGTTTTCATTTATAGTTAGCTGGTATAGCGGAAAATTAATTTCTTCAGAACAATGCTAGTTTATAAAAGGCAGAAGCTTCCAACAGTTTTGTTCATGGGTTAATTTCCCCAAAGAGCAGTCTGGACTTCAAACAGGTGCTGAACCTCCAGCTCCTCCTTATAATTCATCTACAGCTAAAAGTTGACGCACAGGACTGTATTCAGCTAATTTAAATTCCACGTCATTCCTATATACCAAGAGCATCTATTGGACTGGCTCTAGGTTACTGCTGTAGGTAGGTTACCTGTAAAGTAACCTACTCAGACTCTCTGAGCAAAGCCACAGGTATCCAGAGCTGGCCATAAAAACAGCCGGTCATCAAATCAGTTCAGAATTTTGCAAATAAAACCATCAACATTCCCAAGCAGCTGGTGGTTTTCAGGCTGACTGACACCACCACAAACACATCCATAAAACAAACTGACAATTGATGCTGAAATGATGGGGGAAAAAATGTCATTACAATAATATATTATGTATTATGTACTTATATCACACCATATGCATTTATAGTACTCTCTGTAGCAAATAAAGGATCAAGTTGTTTTCATGAGTAAGTTCTAGAGCACTTAAACCATGACTGCAACTACAGACACACTGAAGTTGCTTCGAGGCTATTGGTCATATGGCTGCGGTAAGGTAGAGTTCGAAGGCAGCAGCAATCACCTCTGAGCAACTGGCTACATATTCACATATAAGTATGTGCTGAGCTCCTGACTACTGGTTCTACTTGACTAACAGTTCCTTAACAAACTACTTTGTAGACAGTTTGCATATGTTTACATAAATTGCAGTAATACCTAGTGTAGATATACTTAGAATCTCTGATCCAGAAATAAAAATGCCCTTGGACGGTACTCTGCACACCCTCTGATCCAAAATGCATCAATGGACACATGTAAGGATCGGATATAAGGACCTTCTGACATTTTACAGAAGGGAATTGCAAAGCAGTCCCTCAGTGATATGGTTTAGTGGTGATCTTGGCAGTCCTAGGGTAATGGTTGGACTTAATGATCTTAAAGGTCTTTTCCAGTCTAGTTGATTCTGTGTTTGAAGCAGGTTCTCAGCCCTCACATTTAATTCCACACATTGTTTTCCTTCATATACTGAAATAGAGTGCTGGCAGCTTCTTTCTTAAATAGGAGTAGGAATATTCCCAACAGCCTCATCTGCACCAGAAAACAGAGGAGACCAGATACAGCTTGTCATGCATGGCTCTGTCCACTGAAAGTCCACTGCAATGGATTTGGCAGTGCTGGGTTAATGGCTGGACTCAATGATTTTAAAGGTCTTTCCCAATCTAAATGATTCTGTGTTTCTATAAAAAAAATATTAACTTGATAAACAGATCACTGGTTTGGTATATATATGTAGGAGATTTATTTGAATCATGATTCAGTATCATTTTTTGGTAAAGATAATATTTTTGAAGAACTGATGAAGCAAAAAAGGAAAAGTGAAGTGGATGGCAATGTAATACCATGAATGTGCAGTAGGACACAGAGAGAGCATTATGAAAAGGATTTTTCTCCAAGTAAATAATGAGGTGGAACATCCTCCAGCAAAAAGATAACAAAAAGACCAGTTGCCCACTACCACTTGCCAAGCACTAGGGGAGGCGATGCAAAAGAGGAACAAAAACTTTGCACCAAACATATCTGAAAGATCAAAAGATATGCTTTATTCCCATTGAAAGCAATGGATGGCATATGTTTGAGCCAATGGCAGCTAACAAAGTGATGTAAAAAAGGCAAAGACTTTACACTGAAGAAAGTCAAGCAGAGTACTTGTAAGCTGTCAAGAGGACAAATAGCTACAGCTAAAACATCTGTAATTCAAAGAGAGACAACGGATGGAAAGCACAGCACTACAAATATTAATGTTGAGCTAATGGGAGGAAACAAAATAACTCAATTTTATTCTCTCCAGAAGCCACACAAGCATAGCGTATCCACAGTTCCTACACAAAATATTTTGATTGCTAATCAATGCCCTGCACTGGCAAGTATCGGTATTTACATCTACAGATGCTCCTGCGTTGGCAGGAAAAACAGAACAGTGCTATCTATGACAGACATGCAGGGACCTGCTTCTGAAAAAGGCAGCAGTGACATCTTTGCTGAATCCTCACAAACACAAGTAGAAGGTCTTCCATTCGTGGCCCCTTTAGATATTTTGGCAGATCAGTTATTCAAGGCTCCTCTTCGTCCCAATCCCAGCACCCTGTTATGTTTACCTTAAACACCCCTTCTCCTCCAAGTTCCAACAGCGGAACAGGCCGGTGCCCCATCAGCAGTCCTGGGTACTCTCATGCCTCAGTAACAGTCCTGCCTTAAAGCCTGTCAGATTTAGCTGCTACTCGGCCTGACACCAGTCATCTTATTCAATACCTGCCCATTTTATTTACCATCAAGATTTGATATGTTTATCTGCAACACTGCCAAACTTTTCCCCTGAACGAACCCTTCCTGACCCCACCCCTACGCTCAGGGTCAGGCCTTCTCCTGGCCACCGTGCTTCCTGACAGCTCACTCTCTTCTCGGGCCCGAGCAGCCTCTCTTCTCCCCCTGCGGTCAGCACTAGCCCTCCTTACCATCCCTCCTTCAACACAGCCCCACTCCCCGACCTCTGCTAAGCCCCACACACCCATCCCCACTGTGGCACCCCACAGACACCCCACATCCCGGAGGTCATTCCCCAAGGGGTACCAGCTCCTATTACCCCCCTCCTACGCCCTGTCACCTCATTACACGGCCAGACCTCCTCAGCCAAATCCCATCGCCCCAAACCGGTCTCCACGGGCACGACAGGCCCCATAGGGACTGCCACTGCCGGCTGCCTCTCCGACTCACCATGCCACCACCAGGCCGCTGGTGATCAGGAAGCAGACGAACACCACGGTGGTGTAAAAGAGCGGCGAGTACTCGTCGTCCATGGAGACAGGCCGGGCCGAGCCAACCGCCTCACAACAGCCCCAGCCGGCTCGGGAGCCGGGCGCATGCGCGGCTGCGGAGGGAAGCCGTTGCCTTCAGCTTGCCCGGAGATGGGCGGTGCTGCTGGTCCCTACCGGAGCTCTCTGCCTGCAGTGGCACGAAGCGTTAATAGGGTAAGAAAACGGCTCTGTGCCATGATGCGGTGGTGCCAAATGCTGAAATACTCGCTGAAAATGTGCAATTTTATCCTGTAGAGCCAGCATTTAAGTAGTTAATATAATTATCAAGAGGTTGTATTGGACATGTGAAGTATTGACTACATTTTCATTCTCTCTGAACGAGCCATCTATGATACTCTCAATTCCCACTGACACAGGATTGCCAAGAATCACAGAATGGTTTGGGTTGGAAGGGACCTTAAAGCTCCTCCAGTTACAACTATGAGCAGGGACACCTTCCACTAGACCAGGTTGCTCCAAACCCCGTCCAACCTGGCCTTGAACACTGCCAGGGATGGAGCAGCCACAGCTTCTCTGGACAACCTGTGCCAGCACCTCAGCACCCTCACAGGAAAGAACTACTTTAATCTAAACGTTGCCTCTGTCGGTTTGAAGCCATTCTCCCTTGTCTTATCCCTACACGCCCTTGTCAAAAGTCCCTCTTCAGATTTCTGTTACAGCAGCTTGAATTTCCAGCAGCACAAAAAATGCCAGATGTTTACCCCAGCATCACAACAGCCCTGAACCAACAGCTATTAGGGAAGTGCCTGCCTCGTGCTCAATTCTCATACTTGTGATTCATGAGCTCCAAATCCTGGTTTACTACACTCGACTTGTACAAACAAGAAGTGCCACAACCAGCAGAACTTACTAATTTCTGCCTTGTGCTTGAATTTTCTGATATTTAATGAGACAGAAATTCTAGCTGTGGCTTTTTAGTAGGCGTTTTTCTGTGCGTGCTCTCTGGTGGTTTAGTAAAGTACGCAAAGTTACTGTTACTTAACAGCCTTGTTGAAGTGTGGTCATCCTCTCCGGGCCTGCGGCTGACTCTGCCCGCGGGTTGATACCCCGGACCGGCCTCAGCACAAGGGGGGATCGGACTTAAAGAGCCACCCCTTGTCCCCCTTCAGGGACATCAACCGCTGATGACCAACCGTCCCGACCCCAGCCCCGCTCACCCGGCTCCCAGACCAGACCGCCCCGCGCTGCACCGGCAGGAACGGCGGCTCAACGGTAGCGCAAGGCCCCGCCCCGTTGCCATGACTCCGAGTGAGGGCCGGAGGACGGGGCGCAGCAGGGTGCGAGGCCGAGGGCGTCACGTGGCTCCGCGGCTCGTGGGCCCTCCCGCTACCCGTAGGCGGATGACCCCGCCCACCCAGCCGGGATAGCGGTGCTGATTGGCCAGCGGTGGAGAAGGGGTGGTGGAGAGACAGGATCTGCGCCGCGCAGGCGCAGTTGGGGTGTGCCGCTTCTGCGAAGGGGCGGCGGCGGGCGGCGGTTTCCGTTGTTGGCGCGCGAGCGGCGGCGGTTGGGCGCGCGCAAGATGGTGAGAGGAGCCCGCGGCGTCTGAGGGGGGGCACGGCCCGGGACCGGGGCCGGGGCCGGGGCCGGGGCCGGGGCCGGGGCCGGGGCCAGGGCCAGGGCCGGAGCCAGGGGTGCCGGGGTAGGGCGGGAGGTGCCCCGCTGAGGCGGGAGGGGCAGCGTGCGGCCGGGGTCCCCGCGCGGTGGGCTGGGGAGGAGGCGCTGAGGGGAGAACAGGTGCCGGTGGAGTAGCGGGGTCCGGGGTCTCCTCAGGGGGAGCCCTTCGGACTTGGGGTGCTGCCCGCAAGGTACCGCCCTGAAAAACTCCCCCGGCCCTGCCCAAGCCCCGGGTTGTGCCGTGCTCACCTGCTGCGGACCTCCCCGGTTGTTTTTCTGCGGGCGTTGGCAGCCTGCGGGGGGAGAGTGAAGAAACAGCTGTTTAAAAAGGAAGTTGTGATCTGCCTTGCCGGCAGCTAGCTAAATCGGTTTCTGGTAGTCTTGTAGTATGGTGGCTGAGGTTAACCGACAGCAAGCCTCCCCCCTGCGCTGAGGGGCACGTTTGCCTGCTGTCTGCAGCCCTTCTGTCTCTTGATTTTCGTCAGTTTTTAGTAAAGCGAGCACCGGCGAGCCAGCTTAGCCCCAACAGATGATCCAAATCAGATGTCACCATGTGTTTTGCGGGCACAACCTTCAGCTTCTATTAGGGATTTATGTTTGTGTGGCTGCACAGGTATGAGCAAGGGCGTGTGGTAATAGGACAAGACAGAATGGCTTTAAACTGTCAGAAGGTAGATTTATATTAGATATTAGGAAGAAGCTCTTCCCTATGAGCATGGTGAAGCGCTGGCACAGGTTGCCCAGAGAAGCTGTGGCTGCCCCATTCCTGGCAGTGTTCAAGGCCAGGTTGAATGGCGCTTGGAGCAACCTGCTCTAGTGGAAGGTGTCCCTGCCTGTGGTAGGGGGTTGGAACTATATGGTCCCTTTAAGGTGCCTTCCAAACCATTCTCTGATTCTGTAACAGCACTGCTTACCCTGCAGCGTCTGCTGGAATGCATTAGGAAACTGCTGAGCTCAGAGAACTGGGAGAAGTGCTTCCTTCAGGAAGGAGCATTTGCCTTACTGTTCTAGCTCCAGCTGGTAGAAGGAAGCAGAGGCACAAGACTTTGTGCCAGAATTTGGTCAAGGTGGAATTTTTTCGTAGGAGTAACAACAAATGTAGGATGTTTACAAGGTGATTTTGGAAGTGGGGAATGAGAGATACTTCTCTGCTTTTTGAGGAGAATCTCACAAACAAGTCAGTGTTCAGTACGAGGATACAGAACTCAGTTTAAATGGTAACTTTCTGCTGATTTAGAAGCAGTGATTTGTCTCAATGAAACAGCTCTTTAGAGTGTTAAGCAGAGCTTGTGATAGGTGATTTTGCAACTACTTATTATCTGAGCAATTTTTTTAAAAGAAGTCCTGAAATACAGCTGGGTTTGGCACAAAAGCCTTGATGCTTTAGGAATTTATGAATACAGTAGTATGAATAAGCTGGACATGTTAAATTTTCTTCGTCTAGCTGGCATGTATGCCATAACTGGCAATAGAGGTTGTGTGTATAAAATGTTATTCAGGAAATGGCAGTGGTTGGCTTGGTACAGTTTGAAAATTGCATGTGTAATGGAAGATAACCTGCATAGTTGCTTGTGAAATAATTTCCTTCCCCTTCTGCAGTGTGATGACTAATGTGTTATCTGGACCTCTCTTCTGAAAATTTGGAGTTAATCAAAAAGCATGTGTACTTTTGCTAACATGTCTAAAATGTTTTCTGTGTGCATAAATCGCAAAAGTTCAGCTAATATTTTTGTAGAGATAAATAAGCCTTCACCCTTAACTACTGTCTGTGTTCTGAAATACTAACAGTAACTTCTGCTCTTTCAAATTGTTGCAATTAATTTAGTGCCACTCTGAGGGGCTTCCTTATTTCAGGGTTTTATTTTGGCAAATGAACTGCAAAATTTGTTTACCTCTAAGAGCTCTGAGAATAATCCCACTCCGGGAATAGCTAATAACATATTTCTAGTTAACTGTGTGGCTTTGAGGAGGGATAGTAAAACAGGTAGGTTTTACTACCAGGTTCTGTTACTGTGTTTTTTAAACTGCATTCATCCATGGTTTTTCTGGTTTATGTGTGTTTTCAAACTTTGTCCGACAGAGTGCACGCAATTCCACTTCAGTAGAGTTTATGTGCACCTATACATGACATGGGGATTTTTTTCTGTTTTTCTAGAAAGGTTTATCTTTCCCTCCCCTCTGCTGTTTCCGTTTTACAGAGTGAATCTCTGGTGGTTTGTGATGTTGCTGAAGACCTGGTGGAGAAACTGAGAAAATTCCGGTTTCGTAAAGAAACCAACAATGCTGCCATTATAAGTAAGTTGAAAACATGTCTGACAAAAATTGCAAGGTCTTGCATAAAATTCTGTCTCTTCCTTCCCATGTAATGTTGCTGCTATAACAGGTAGAGGTGAGCCAAAAGGCTGTTTCTTGTACAAACTTAAGTTCTTCCAAGTCTGCCTGTAGTTTTAATAGTAAAGCAACTCTTCTTATGACACAAGTCTGCATCTGCTCGTGGTGTTCTTAATTAATTAAAAATGTGGCTAAGAGTCTACCAGTTTGTAAAGTGACAGTAAAAAATGTCTCGGCACAGTCATTTTGAGTTTGTAAGTTTTGTAGCCTTTAAGTAGGGGAGTTCGATGTTTCTGTCTTTGAAATTTGAGGATAGCGTGTTGCAGTGAACCCCGCTCAGACTGTGCACTTCTAACCTCAGTGATTTTGTGAAGTCATGGGATGAAGCATCACAATGGAAGCACAAGGAATATACTTGTGTGGGAAAATTAAAGTGCTTCATGTGTATGTTGTATGAATTCACCGAAAGAAACGATCTCTTTTATTTTGATTCATAGTGAAAATCGACAAGGATAAGCAGTTGGTGGTACTGGATGAGGAGCATGAGGTTTGTTAAATGAATTGTAAATAAGAGTATCTTCAGCCTGCAATGTATTGTTGTCTCTAAGGTACTGCCTTAGTTTCAAATTGTTATCAAATTCTTAATCTAATTTGGGTCATGAGCTTATTTAAATGCATGGTCACTCTGCATGTAAAGCACAGCACTATTTATAGTAGAACTATGCTGAAGCAATTGAATTGACTAATTGCAAAAAAGAAAAAGTTATTTTAAAGCTGTTAGGACACAGCTATGTAAAAAGCATCTTTTATACCTGCTGGCTGGCTGAAGAGGTTTCTGCTGTTTCCACATAAAGCTGCATATTTGCCTCTGAGCTGGTCTGCCATCAATTAGAAGCTAGGATTGCTAATCCTCTGCAGACTCTAAATTTGATGGGTGGCATAATAAGGTCAGCCCAGCATGCAGTGTTTCTTAATGGTACATAGGGAAAAAATAAATCCTTTCCAGGGATTTGAGCATTAACCATAGCTCTTATTCCCTAGAATGCAGGAGTTAATGTAACATTTAAATAGAATGGGGACTCTTTTTGCTTGCTCAAGGAGGAAGGATTGATTTATTTTATTCTTTTTTCAAAAGAACCATTTATGTAGCTGATTTTAGCAGATAGTTTTTTGTGTGCTTGCTTACTTCTGTTTAGCACTAGAGTTAGAAAAGCATGATAGCTGCCAGCACATACAACTAGAGCCAGAAATATTTTTTAAAATCATTATGCCTAAAATAGGGATTATTACTCATGCTAACATTAATTCTGTGTTGGGTCATAGGAATCTCTTAGCACATGAGTTTTCCTAAACTGCTCTAGTAATTTGAGAGAAGGTTACCAGTTAAGCTGTGGATGTACACCTGGCTTACAGCTGTTTCACTGTTCCATTATTCTGCTTTAGCCTTCATACTTTACCTTGAAGTGCAAGATCATGTGCTCACATTGTTTGTGTTTAATGTTACCAGGGTATTTCTCCCGATGAACTAAAAGATGAGCTGCCTGAGAGACAACCTCGATATCCTTTTTATGCTGCTGGCATTTAGATCCTGGAAGCTGTTCGAAACATTGAAACTTGGACTTTGCCTTCTTGGCCCCATACTTGCCTGCAGTTTGACTTTACCTGTACTTCCTTTGTGAGATAACCTAGGGATCAGTTCTTACGATGTGCTGAGCAGTTGTCCCCCTTGCTGAAACAATGACTGACACATCTAAGCCTTTCCCAAGATTTTATTTCTCGTTAGGCTATATAATGTTTGGGAAGGTAAAGCGAAGCCACACTGCTGTTAATGTAAAGAAGTGAATAAAATGTACCAGTTTGATATGTGGCTACTTCTAAACATAGAAAACTGCCTGTGTAACTTAGAATCTGTTTTGGTACTTTCTCAGTGTGTGGCCCTTGCGATTTTGCTGCAGTTACCGGTTCTGGGAGTGCTGTAGACATGTGATCTAGGGAAGAATCCCTGTATTTAAAAATAAAAAGAAAAAAAGAGGGACAAGTAAATTATTCTTTAACTAGATGAAATGAAAGGAATGGAATATCAGCCTCAAAAGTTGGCTGGCACTATTCCATGTGCTGTTCTGAATCTTTCTTTTCATCACTGTAGCTCAGTAGGAGGGTATAAAGCAGGAGTCCTAGCTAAAACTTGAGTTATATTCAGCAAAACACCTGAAACAATGAAGTGCTTAGTCTCAAAAGAAAGAATTTTCATTTCATTAAAAGCAAAGAAGTTTAATTTCATTAAAAGAAAGAATTTGCCTTCACTAGCCAGAAATGTGTTGGTGGGTGTGGGAAATCTTTTTACACAGCTGGGAGTTTTTGTGATGGAAGAGTGATATTTAGCTCTGATGTGAAACAGTAATATAGAGACAGGCCTCACACCCAGCTATGGTAGAGGTTGGTAAAGATGAGCAGGGTCAGTTCTGAAAGTCAGGTATGGAAGCTCTGATAACCAAAGATTATATGCTAATAAAATCATTGATTTCTTAGTTTCTTTAACCTCAGAAAAAACATTTATTGTGTATAGTTACAAGTATCAGCATGAAGATGGAAGAGTTTCTTACCCTTTGTGCTTTATCTTCTCCAGTCCAGTTGGTGAGTGAACATTGTGAATAGTGGCTAGTACGTGCTGTAAAAATGAGAATATTCTTTACTGTGGAAGAGAAGATGAGTTCTTAATGCTAGCATACTGATTCAGGTGCTTAAAGCTACATGTGCTTATGCCACTGCTGGAAGCAAGGCACTGTAAAGCTATGGCATTACTGGAGACCTTTGGCAGAGAGGAATCTCTGTTCATACCATCAGCTCATGAAGCACTTGTCAAGTGCTTCGATCTGTCCAGTTGCACTGTCTTTAGTGGTTGACATTTAGTATAGATGATAGAACAGATTCTCTCTTTTCCATTTCTAAAAGTTAAATCGAAGTGTTAGTTTCCTACGTAGCTGGCCAAAAGACATGCCTTCCTAAATGTGTCTGTCCTCTGTGTTCTTGGTGGTGTGCTCAGCAGCACCCTCCTGTAAAGGAAAGGGGCCGGGAGCACTCTACATGTAGTCATACAGGTTTAACCTAATGGCTTTCTTGTCACCCTCTCCTCAAATCTTGGTGAATCTTCAAGATATGACCAGACAAGGCTCAGGGGATAAGTGAGGAGAGAGCTGGAAGATGCCACCACCATTCCTGAGGGTTTCTGTTCAGTCCAGTCCATCTTGCTATTCCAATGTTAATGACACAGGATGCCTCCAAAAAGTGCTGTGATTTGGAGGTCTAAAGGGCTGCCACAGCTATGGGTGAAGGAGGTAAAGAGGGCTCTATAACCCAGATCTGGGGAGGTGGAAGTGCTGGGTGAACAGACTGTGTTCAAAGAGAAAGAAATTAATATTGAATCGTTCCAGGTTTATACAGAGCAGTAGCTTCCTCTGTGCTACATCAACCTTCAATATAAACATACCTGTGCAGGAAACTGTGATTTTAATAGAAGCCTAATTACTTGTGTGTACTTGATGTGGACTTACAGAGCTGAATTGCCCCTGTGGCTTCCATCTGTGTTCTGAGTTGTAATAGGGTAGCTTGCTAGTATTACTGGATTATCCTTGTTATCCTATAGAAGAAGATAAAGTGATTGCATTGTTTTACCCTTTGTTACTCAGAACTAGAATAGGTAGGTAGAAGTTTAGCAACTTGTGGGCATATGCTTCTTTAGTTACGTGAGAATGTTTGCATGGATGTTATGGGTGTTACTTCTCTTCTGAAGGAGAGATACTCTGTGAGTTAGAAAAGCAGTAAGAAACATCCTGGGAGACCTTGAAATAGCAAAGCAGGCAGACTTGCAGTTAGTGGTTAGGCTGTAACTGTAGTCACAAAAAAAGTGTTAGTTGGGACTCTAAACAGCAGTTAACTTCGACTGTGACTGAAGTTGCTCTGTGTTTGGTGCAGGAGGAGGGGAAGGGGAGTGCGTGTCACTTTGACCTACCAATTCAATTGGAGTATTTGGGGAGAAATTAGATTAGGAAAAGAATAACAAATTCAAACCAGCTTAGCTTGTTCTCAGTTTGACTCCAGTTCAAAGGCATGTGATATAAAGATCTGTGTAACTGTAAGTAGGAAAACCATGGAAATCTTCCAGAAATGGGAAGAGGGCAAAAAATTGAACATGGTGTAATCAGCATATTACTGTAATGGTGGGAGATAACTGCTTTGTTGGCTCTTGTTATTCGAGTTTGACTGCTGCCACATTTGATGTTGGCTCAAAAAGGTTGGCATGTTGAGACCACTAATTCAACCTGCACAACTGTTACTTCTAGAAACACCTTTCAAGTACCAGATATGAAAGTAAAAGCAAGGATGAGAATGTGCATAAAGAAATAGGTTGCTTAATGGAGAGTTCAGCTTTCAGTTTGGATTCTTCAAATACTTTTGTTTGTTTGTTTTTTTATTTTTTTCAAGTGTTACAGTCAAAGTAACTAAACAAAACCTCTGTTTTTTCACACAACTACAGGATGTAAGCCTGAACAGCAGATGATGTATGCTGGAAGCAAGAATAAACTTGTACAGACAGCTGAACTGACTAAGGTATAACTGACTAGTTGAAATAACTGTCTCCTCCTTAAATGCAGGTTGTGAAAGCTGTTTTGTGTCTTGCTTGAACCTATCACAAGAAAGATGTTACAAGACTTTGCAATTCTACTGAACAGATTGTTTTAGGAAGACTGAAGAAAGGAGTGGGGATTTCTGGTGGTTGAGGGTATAGGAAGGACAGTGGTCTCTAAAACTAACATCCGTTGGTAGAATGGATGTCTTTATTTGTGGAATGAATTTATTGATGGGAGGAATAGACTGAAGTCTGAGTTTGGTGTGGTGCAGACTAGTTTTGCTGCATGATTTATGGGGCTGTATGCTTGCAGAACATGGCCTCCAGAATAATATAATGTGTGCCAAGTGTTGAACAATTCGATATTTTCCTGTGTTTGCTTCCTCCAGTACTGAAATCAGAGGAGATCACTGCATTTACTAGGGATAGGTGTGGGTATATATATATATTTAAAAGTTTAAAAAGCTACCTAATCGTCATTTGGGGAATCTTTGAAATATCTGCTTAGTTGGGACCTAGACTTCTTCAAGTTCTAGTTCCAACCAGTAAAGCTAAATAGGCAGTGGTCACTTCAGCTTTTTCATATGTGAAATGACTTAACCATTCCCCAATGGCACTGTTCCCTTTTGGTTTTTCTTATCCTGACTGAGTACTTTAACATCTGAGTAAAAATGTATATTGGGCCAGTAAAAGAACTGTGAACTTTTACCTCTTCTAGCTGTACCATATAAGAAAGGACCTTTTTGGTTTAAATTAGATGTTAAGTTGACAGGATTAAATTAGAGTGAAGCTTAAGAGAAGATGGTGGAAGCAGTCATTTACAGCCCCAAGAAATCTTTGTTTAGGTCTGTTGAAGCTGCATCTTAGAGGCCTGACAACGCTAGCATTTTTGATAGAAAGGAAGAATTGTTTGAGGAGGAAGGCAGTTTTCAGCACTAGGGAAGGAAAGAGTTGATGAGAAGAAAGTGAAAGCCTGGGGACTAGCTCTATGGGACTTACTAGCACCTGTCAGGTGGGAGAAATTCACTCTGAAAGGGTTTTGAATGAAAGTGTAGAAGTGGATATAAAGGCCTATGATCAGCTTCCTTCTGAAGCTGGAGAATATAGCCTGTCTTCAGTTTGGGTTGCTTACTTGCACTTCAGATGTGCTTTATTCTTGCCACTCACTGAGCTATGTTTCAATTTAGCTCATGCTGTGACTTCTTCCTGGTGTGATTTCAGCATGTGACTCAACTGAGCCCTTGTATTTTTCAAGTGGCTTGCATATTAGCTTGGCTTCTGTTAAACTGTTCTGTCCTTATAGCACTGAATTTTTGGGCTTCCCCTTATATTTTACTTAAAAAATTGATATGAGTTTGATAGTAGTGGATTACTGTCTGAATACAGGAAGGAGTGTCCAGAGCCCACTTCAGCGGAGATGGAAAATGAGGAAGAAAAGGTACAAAACTTGAATTGTTTCCTGGAAGAGATTAAAATGGTGAAATGGCTGAGGACAGGACTAAGTAAGAAGTTGACTCCAAATGGCAGGTTCACAGAGAAGCTTGTTTTTTGAGTTTCTCAAAATCCCGTCCATTCTATTGGACTGGGAATGCTTTTTGCAGCCGGGTGCTCCATACCATTAGAAAGGCAGATAATGGATTTGATGCTGATGTGGTTTTATTTTCAGTATTGTCAGTATTTAAAATATTAAAATATTTTTGTTTTCATTGCCTAGAAGAATGCTTTTGTAGACCTGTGGATTTGTAAGATCCCTTCCAACCCAAACCATTCTGTGATTTGTAAAATTTACTTACTTGGCTTTACCAGATGTTAAAGTCATTTGTATTCTTCAAATAGACTGTCTTCTTGCTGAGATAATAATTATGAGATGATGCCGTTTCAGAGTAACTTTAAAATGTAATACATGTGCTGTTGTCACATTCTTAAAGAAGAGAGAAGCCTAGAAAGAGGAATTACAGGATTCTTGTTGAAGTTAGAAATATTCCTTGCCACTTAGCCTTATGCATTTTCCACTGATGTTACTTCAGAATACTAACTAATCCTTTCAAGAAAGCATACGAAAACTCTAGTTTGGTTACTGTTTTGTTACAGCTGAAGTTGTGTGAACAGGTACTGTCTGCATTGTGTACTTATCCCTTTCAAGTACCATCACCTCAGGAGTTTCTGCAATGCGATTTTGTTTAGGTATTTGAAATAAGAAACACAGAAGACCTAACTGAAGAATGGCTGCGTGAGAAACTGGGCTTCTTCCATTAAGAAAACCTCTGTGATAAGTATTTATGTACCGTCCTGATAATACTGGAACCAGACATGAATACTTACATCTAAAGAATGCACTGTATTTACATCTGTCTCCTGCAAGTATCTCTCTTGTGCAAAGTTGTGCAAAGAATAGCAGGTCTGTCTCCTTGAAGTAACAAATCTTTGCAGGTGTTTCCTTATTTGTACCTGTTAAAAGGGAATACTCCTCTGCAGGGACTCCTTTTGCACTCTTGTAACTAATATTTCTATAACTAAAACAGTTCAGTTCTGGATTTATAACTATCTCCAAACATCATTTGGAAGCTGACGCTAACTTTTTGTGAGCTACAAATGCATCCTTAAGACATACTAGCCATTTATATGCAAAAATTGTCTACTGTCAACTACTCTTCAGATTTTTGTGACTTAATGTCATCTTAATTATGAAAACTATTCCCTGGAAATATTTAGTATTAAAAAGACAAAATCATTGTACAGCAAATCCTTCCTTTGAGTCTATGTGAACTTTCTCAAATTCCTGGAACTAATTTTTGTTATTCCAGTAATTCCTCAGTTGAGTCAGTCTTAATAAACTTCAGGGCAAAGCTTTGACTGTCCAGTTCTCATGCTAATACAGTCTTACAGGAACTAGATGGTAACTAAGGGCTGAATTACGACTCTGGTTACTCTTGTACCAGTTGTCTTACATATATAACTTATTACACTGTTAGGAAGTTTATCTCTGCTCATCTCCTATTATATGAACACGTTAATACTGTGTGCCTTTAATTTATTAGCTTTAAAATTACTTGAGAATTTTACACTGCCACTTACTACAAATTTGGTAAAAACCTTGTTAAAAATATCCAAGTAACATTTTTTCCTAGTGCCTATTGTTGCAGTTGACATCTGTTTAAATAAAAAGAAGCCAACCTCATTTTCTTTGATCCACTCATCTACTCCATTTGTAGGAGTCAGGAGGATAAAGCTTTTCATTATAATGAATGATTTATATCTCTTTTGTTATAAAAGTTGGCCACATACAGCTTTTGACTACTTAAATTATACAGTCTCTTAACTTTCTTAACTGCTTGTTGGTCAAAATTACATTCCAGATAAAGCTTTTGCATAAGTGATAATTTGATTTTTCATTTACTTATGGTTCATCTCTTTGAAACAGCTTATATTCTAATGTGAAATTAGTATTTAACTTTTATAAATGACCAGTCTTTTTACAGGTCTGTTTTATATTGAATAGAGTAGTTGTCTGATATGGGACATGTTCAGCCCATGCAGTGGCACAGGGAGTACTCACGTGACAGTATCTCACTATCTTGTGTTTGTTGTGCTGCTGAATAAGTATCTGCATAAGAGCAGCTTCCTGTTGATAATGTACCTTAAAATACAGCTACCCTAACAAATCTGTTTGGTGGCAAGGAATGCAGTGTTAAATTTGGAGGCCAGTATTTCATGCTGTGAAACCTTTGCTGAAAGAAGGTTTATTTTCATTTGTAAACATATGTTGTGTTAGTGTTAAAATGGTAATTTCCCTGAGATCACAAGGAATAAATTTGCAAAGGTCCTCAGTGTTGGTAAACCTCTTCTTAGTTTGACATTACTGCTCATTTATTTGGAGTCAAACCTGACTTGAGAGGAGCTTTTCAAAATACATGTTAGAATGATGCAATTAAATTGATCTTTCAGTATGGAAAAGAATGCTTGCAATTAAATTTCTGTGTTAATGTAGTGAACTGGAAAAGCAATTTCATTTCTCTGGACAAAAAAGTTTTGATTATGAAACTGTTGCGTGATCATGATGTACCACAGATCAATAAAATCCATGTGTTTTGTGACAAACATTGTATAAATAAGACTTTGGCTTAAAGAATAGTGTCATTTTAAGCATCACTCTTGAAACAGGAAGAATTGATCTCATTTTGTGGTGTTGTGCTAAGGGTAAGGCATGTCAAAGTACAGTGTGGGTGAGAGGGAAGATGCCACTTGCAATGTTCAGCTTGATTTATAGTGGGGAAAAGTGGATTAA
This sequence comes from Loriculus beryllinus, assembly GCA_039877255.1. Taxonomy (NCBI): domain Eukaryota; kingdom Metazoa; phylum Chordata; class Aves; order Psittaciformes; family Psittacidae; genus Loriculus; species Loriculus beryllinus. Next base: position 39,789 of record JBCJKH010015865.1, read on the forward strand.
TCATCTTTCTCATTGTACTTTGTACACTGGTGGGCTGCCAGCATCCAACTGCTGCTTGCACAGGTCTTGACAAAAATAGCAGTGAAAGGGCCTGTCTCTCAGGAGAGGAGCTGCTGCAGCCAAGTGATTGAATTTGGTTCTTCATCTCTGCATCACTCCACCTTCTGCCAAGAAAATATTGCTACTTTTGGCTATATCAGAGAGAAGTTCTTATTGCCTCCACTTAAGGACTTTGTGCCTTGAGTGCTTCCCCTCAAGTCTTGCAGAAAGCAAGCAAATCCTGATGAGAGTGTTAAAGCCCACTTTCTTGTGAATGGTGATTCTATGATGCTGCTCAGCCCACCTGTATTACTCATCAAAAAGCCCTGGTAACTGTACCTCCTTCTCCTCTCTGAGCTATGGAAGTGAGGAAGCAGCTGCAGGTACTTGGAATGAGTGTGCTGAGGATGTTTGCTGTTCTAGGCTTGTTTGTGGTTTCCTTGTTTTTAATCCAGTGTTCAGACACAACTGTATGATGTTTACTTTCCTGGGCTTTCAAGATACAGGTAGTGCTAATACTTGATTAAACAAAAACATTAATCATGTCATAATCTTTCCTGCACAAGTAATACTTTTTTTTGTAACATTTTTCCCACCTTTATTTTCTGTACTGCTGCCCCCTTAAGATCAGTGGGTAGCAGATGTGTCCATGTTCAGAAGGCCAGTATGTTCTGACTGTGCTTTATTAGTGAGTTGCCCATCTGTAATCATACATTTTTGTCTTGAATTTTCAGATCTTTAAAGAGGGTTTAGACAAAAGGACAGCCTAAATTAACTAAAGGCACCTGTGAGAGCCTTTGTAGCTAAAGGTCTGAGAGTCAGCATTTTCCATTGTGAGCTCCTATTTTTCAGGAGCTAGTAATTTGTCCGTAAAATCTTTGGCCTGGAGTTAGAGTTGAAGATCCCTCAAAGGGAGCATTCTGCCACAATTAATCTGGTTAGCTTTAAGTATTGACTAGGTGACTGGGATGCAGCTGTTGTAATCTCATTAATTGATGGTAGACTGAATTAAAGCATGAGTTTGCATGTCAGCCTGTAAAATGGACTTGTATTGTTTGAGTATTTTTAACAAGAAAAAAATTACAAGCTGGTATTTGATGGTTTAAGTATCTAGTGTCATGAATGCTATTTTGATCTGTCAAAGTAGGCAATAATGTGGGTTTTGACACCTTTTCAGTTCTCCAAAGGAGCATCTTAGGCATTTGTACTAGCATTCCATTTTTGTATTTTTAACTGTCAAATAACTAGTCCAGAAATTATGTTAAGCTGGTAACAAGGGTCTGAATCAAACATGCAAAACGAGGGAGTTCAGTTCCTCGCTTCAGTGTGCTCGAAAAAGAAATATCCAACATACTTTTTTTGGATACATCTAATGAACTGGAGGTGTGGTGTGATCCGCACTCAGTGTGACCTACATGCTGTGAGATGCCAGGGTTGGCACCACTGCTGCAGGTAGTAAAAGGTGCAAGAGGTTCATGGCCAGTTTTGTGCATTTGGTAATTCCATGAAAAAAACAGTACAACTTCCATATGCTGTTTAGTCTCTGCTAGTTCACATTGCATGTTTACTTTAAACCAAATCTTTTTTTGCTAAGCGTGGTGCTTGTATTGGTTTAAATAAAATGTTTAATTAAGAGGTTCTGGTGCCCTGTTTTAATTGCGAAGTAGCACACCTAGCATGGGCGTCTGACAGGGAAAATCTATTAATACTAGTCATGACTTTCCTCCTCTTCTCAGCTTCCTGGAGTCTACTTTGTACTTGTAGTGGGATCTTCAGTCCTGAATGTGCTCCCTCGCTTGCTCTTCTACCCAAAATAATTCCTCTTTACATCTGTAGTGAAGGGTGGCAGCAAGGGAGAGGAGAGGACAGCAGTTGATGGGGTACTATGAGGTAACTGCCATCGTCCTCTGCTGCTTTGCACCTCCATGTCACAAAACTCAGTGTACATTTGTGACCTGCAGGCAGCATGAGAGCTCGATTTCATTCTGAAATGCCACATAGACTTCCATGTTGCACTTCCACAAGGCCAAGGTTTCTGGCATGTCCTGGAGCAGTGAAATACAGTATTTGAGTGAAATACAATGAAATAGTATGGAGTGCGGGTGCGAACTGTGCAATGTTAAGAGTAGTTGTCGAGGAGGCCTCAAAGCTTGAAGGAGTCAAAGGAACTTAGTTGTACCTTCTCATAGTTGTTGGCTCATCTCTTTCCTGGCCAAAGACCACTAGATTAACTTGATTGAAACAGTCGTTTTCCTCATTCTTGCTGACTTTCTGCCTTTCCTGATCTTTGGAGAGTTGTGGGTTTTTTATATTGTAGAAAAAAATTCACTAATAACCCAAGGAATTCATACTATGACATCATACATTATTTCTGCCAGTGCTGAAGAGTAGCAGTTTTCTTCTACATGTATGTCTAGTTTGGTAACAGTTACCTGCATGGTCTTAGGGCAGGCAACTGCTTCTCTCTAACAGCAGAGGAAGAGTTGTGGAAGTGGTATCAAGTTGCTGCTTCCCCATCTCCTCCAGGTAGATATTGAGCACAGGGAATCAGTCCTGTGCATTAAGCTGGCCTCGGGGCTGGCCTGGGTACACAGCTTAAATTGTAACTGCTGGGGAGGGGTCTGAGGAAGCCCTGGTGTTCCTAAAGAGCAGTCAAGAGCTCTGGATATGCAAGTGTAAAGGTCCCTGCAGCTTAGTGAGTGAAAGGAGTTATAGTTCTCAAAATACCTCTGGGGTCAAATGTTGATCTTGGAGAAGTGGCAACCTCTCTCTGGGCTGCTGCATAAGGTAGTGGACTGGCTTGATTTGTGCTGTATTCAAGGCATTAGAAGCTTTGCTTCCAGCCGTGTTTCAATAAACACAATTCTGAAGTGTAGGAAGCCCTGGCATTAGCTTTTATTTGCGTCAGTTAATCACATTTGTATCTTCCAGGTGTCTATACTGAAAAATTGAGCATGAGGCTGAGCAATTACATACATAAATACATTATTGTTGCTCCATTTTAATTTTGTGGAAGATGGTGAAGGCAAATGGTGGAGTACTAAACTGGATATGCTGTGGTAATGGTTTGGACACTACTTCAAATTGTATTTGCATTAGTGTAAACTTGGCTACCATTCACCTCCCAGTTCTTGTAGACTTTCTTCAGTATCTGCTATTCCTTTTGGTGCTACTAAGATTATGTGATCCTGTGTGGATGACAGACTATCTGCTGCAGCTTGCCTTGATCTGAGGCCTCAGGGTCTTTAAAGTGAAACACTTTATTTTAATACACCTGCATAGAGGTAGTTAATCAGAATGGGCCATTTTGTCACACCACAGGGGAATTGTCTCCTCTGGACTGTTCTGTCATTCCATTCTGTCAGTCCATTCTTTTAGGGACTGCAAACACACTCCTGGTTGACCTTGTTCACCTTCGGTGGCAAGTGAGACATCTCATACAGAGTGTGATTGAGCTCAGCTAAAACTCTCCCCACAGAGACAGACAGGAGAAGAGAGCAATTATCAGCCAGAAAGACTTTCAATGCAGCACAGATGTGAACACTGGGAGAACAGCATGACTGTCTTTCATGGCAAATTGACTACTGTGATGGGGGAAGTCCCAGCAAGGCTTTTTGAAAGGTGTGCTCTTAGCTGTCCCTGCTGTTATATCCTGCGGCAGACAGCTTGTAGCATGAATGCAGCTTCTCCTCCCCTTTATGCAGTGCTCAGCTCATCAATTAATATAGCACACCCTTGAAAACCCTATGCCAAACAGCATCTGTTGCTTCTCTGCAGAAAGTGAGAAGACAGCAGAAGAAAATGGGGCAGAAAATACTCAGTTGAAAGGGAAAGGGGCACCAGCCATTCTATACTTTTACTGAGGCCTCAGAGGACAGAAGTAGAGCAGAAAGTTAGGAGTCAGTGCCCTCATTAAGCTGAATAAGGAACGAGAGAGATTTAGCCTTTCTTCAAAATAAGGTCTAATTTTAAATATCTGCCATTGGAAACTGCTGCTGGATAATGGAAAGAGAATGTGCCTGCCTTGCTCATGACTACAGCCTGCCTGGCCATCTGCTCTGACAGCACCAAATCCTGGATTGATTTGCAAATGTGATTAATTCAGCTAGGGCGACTGGATCAAGGGATCAGCTAGAGACAGTATTTATACCCTACCTCCAACTGTGAATGTGCAATTGTTTGGTTTGGAAGTACAAAACAAATTGTATAGCTGTATTACTGGAAGAACAGAAAAATAGATGCATCCACTCAACAGCCCTTTTTCCCTTAAATGGCCCACATCCAAGGTCTATACAGCCTGACATAAGCCTGCTTTCCCTCTCTGTGAGATGGAGGAAGAGCTGTTCTCATTTCACAGAGCTTCTGCATCTTTATTTCTTAGACCGGCGCTGTTGTTGCTCTTCTTGCTGCAGTTTAGTCCAAAGATCTTGGAGCTGCTGGCTCTGCAACCTTGTCCACATGGCCTGGAGGGGCAGATGTGATGGGTGAGCCAGCCACCCATGCTGCTCCCTCTGCCTGTGGCTACTGATGGGAGAACTCATGCAGACATAGAACCCCAATATGTGGCAGGATTTAAATCTTAAGAACAACCAAGGAGGTGGATTTGTAGCACTGACAGAGCTGTGAGATGATTTGATAATACAGATATAGCTGGAGAGATGAAAAGCAAGATTTGCAAAGGAATTCAGATGTAGATGAAGCGTTTTGAAATACTACTTACTGTGATTTAGGTGTGTAAATACACATGGGGCCTGAAGATGCCAAACTCAAAGCCCCATGGGTTGTCTATGGCAGAACAAGGAGACCAAAGCATCCCGTGTTGACTCTTTATTCTCCCTCACAAATCTTCAAGCATGCTGCAGACCTGCTGGGACCAAAAGAGCAGCTTGGGGAAGCATGAGGTTGTGGTGTCATGGTTTAAGTCCAGCTGGTAACTCTGAACCACGCAGCCACTCACTCACTCCTCCCTTTCTTCCCCCCCACTCTGGGAAGGATGGGGAGGAAAATTGAACCCCACGGGTTGAGATAAGAACAGTCCAGTAACTAAGAAGAATTAGAGACAAAGGGTGGCATTTTCAGAGTCATCACTGCTACAGGCGAGCACAGAATGTCTTGGAAAATCCTCCTCTTACTTTGTTAATGAGCAGCCACATACTGAAATGCATTCTAAAATAGTTCTTGAAGAAACAATTATTGGTCCTTTTGCCTGATCACAGGCTGGTGTTATGCTGTGGGCTCAGAATTGTACAGACAGGCATCAACAGCATAGCAAGAGAAAAGCAAAGCCTGTTATTATTAAAAGGACAGGTTGAGTATTCAGTATTAAAAGAAAACTGTTGCCATGTGACAGAAAATGTCAGAGGGATTGAGGCCACAAGTGGATTCCATAATGAGATGTGGTGAGATGCCTGGCAGTGTCTGTGTTCTGAAATTGGGTTTGAAATGTGATTCTGGTTTCCTTTGAGACTTACTTTCACCTGGAAATGAATTTATGACATCAGTTTGTTTACGTGGTCGCACACGTAATGGTAGAGTCTAACCAGGGATTCTAAAGGTGAGTTAATGAGTGCAACAGGGAAGGATACTTGCTGGTTTGGGAAGGAAGCTGGTGCAATTGCAAGTCCAGGGATCTTTTTACCCTGCAGATTAAGGATTGATCAGTGAACCACCATCCTCCATCCTGATGTCTATTGGCGCAGATGTGAGGTAAGCAGGTGCAGAGATGGCATTGCTGCTTCTGACGTGTATCAAAAAGGTGTGCAGAAAGGTGTCCTCTGTCAGGCTGTCAGAGGTACTTGGAGTCTCTACTGAATTGCAGGTAAACACTCAGATTTCCCACTCCTGAACACCCAGGAAGTGAAATCATAATTGAAATCAGCAGGATTTTTATTACTGAGTTCAGCAATATTAGATTCTTCCCTGATACTTGTAACTGAAATGACTGTTTTCCAGGGATATTATTTTTAATGTCAACAGATGTCATTAACCCATGCATTTCTACCATGATAATTCAGAGATACTGCTCTGTAACCTTTTCTCACAGCTCTCTGCCAGAGCACTGCTGTCATGACCTGACAGAGTCTTCTTTCTTCACCTGAATCTTCCCTATGAACCGACTGTAACGTGCTGAATTATGACTGATGATATGACTGTTTTCTGACAAGGAAAAATACTTGAGAGGGATTTAAGATAAAGTGAACAGACACTGACATTTCCCCTTGGGATTCCAATCAGGATTAAACTCAATGAATCCAGGATAAAAGGGCAGTGCATTAAAGGCTGTACGCCATCGCCAGATCTCCACTGTGTCTTTCTTACATTGTTTACAAAGCTTAATCCAAATACTCATTTTGGTTTATTGATTTGATTTGATTTTATTGGATTTGAGAAACATTACTTAAGATCCCAAATAAATGAATGAGAATTGATTAGGCCCTTTTTTATAGAATTTACTTTTAATTTCCTTTTGTGTTATCTTAAAAAGACAATCTATAACACAAGAAATCCTTCAATGAAGAGACCTGTGTTCCATGAGATTACAGCTGCCTTCCACTTCTCCTGACAAGATAATTACAGTTGAATGGCATGCAAGCATCAGAGGCAATAAAATGTCACATTCCTTGAGGCAGAACCAATATTAATTGCAAATGCAAGTACATGGCTGACACACCTTTTTATTTCTGGTACTACACATCTCTATTGCAGAATGTTATGTCGTAAAAGAATGCCGAATGAAACCCCATTGCTTATTCAGGTACAGAACAGATCGTTTCCCTTTTCTTTCCCCTGTTTCAGCTAATTCAGATCATACATACCAGTCTAAACCCACCAGCTGGAGTGCTGGGAAGGAAATCTTCCTGCTGCAATGACTTGTGTGTTCAAACAGCCACTTGACAGTGTGGTGCTGGCCTGCACAGGTGCTACACAAACATTGGCGTGGCTTAATCCTGTGTGGAGTCCTTACTGCACATTTATGTGTCTTGAAGCACAAATTCCTGTGTTACACATGAACCTGGTGGCTTCCTATGGGTCTTGTGGAGAGCCAGGTCTCTTTCTTGAGCAGTATTAAAAGGCTTAGTTCCAAAACACCTGTAATTCTGCAGGGCTTTGGCTTGCCAGCGAGGTGTAACAGTTCAAGCAGAGAAGGTCACTACATCTGGGTGCCTTTGTAACTGAGTATCTACCCCAAATGGATCAAATGGCTGGTTTCCATATTGTGACGGAAAAGCAGCACGACCCAATTCCAAGTTACAGCAGGATGCTTACACACATCTTCATCTTCTGTACATCCCATAGCTCTTCCGATGCAAATGACCCTCCTTGGACTGCTTAGGAAAAGCCTGAAACTGCGAGTTTGGCCACAGAACATCAGGTCTTCTAGTAGAGCCCTGTCAGATGGGCTTGGGAGTAAGTGTTCCATGCAACTGGAGTCTTCTCAAGGTAAATGAACTATGCTAATAAATACAGCCTAATGAAGCATTTGGTAAGTTGTCTGTACAAAAATAACATCATATAATAATCTGTATAATATATATTATATATTATATATATTATATATTATATAATAAAATATTGCAGAGGAAGACTTTGGTTTCCTGTTGTATCTAAGTCATTCCCCACGAGCAAGGGAAAAGGAGTGTTGGAGAGTGGCTGTGATGCACTCCCAGAGCCACATCTCCTTTATTTTCTTACCTTTTAATTAATATTCATTCAGGTTAATTTTCAGGTCTCTTTTCTAGGTTTCAGTTGAAGTTCATAATGACACCACAGTGGTTTCATGGGAGTAGTTTGTGGGTAAGTGATTTTATACTGAAAGATCATGAACTTTGTGTTTGCAGCAACTGATTTCCTGAAGACAACTCGTTTGCTACACTTTTCCCTCTTATTTTGGTGAAGGACATAAAGCTTCTGCTCATAGAATCATAGAATTGTTAGGGTTGGAAAGGACCTTAAGATCATCCAGTTCCAACCCCCCTGGCATAAGCAGGGACATCTCACACTAAACCATGCCTCCCAAGGCTTCGTCCAACCCTCCTTGTGACACTCACTTACTGTGTGTAAAGCTTTCTGGCAGCTGTCACTGGAAAATATTATTTGGCAGCTATTAGTTTTATGGAAATCATAGAATAGTTTGGGTTGGAAAGGACTTTCAAAGGTCACCTAGGCCAGCCCCCATTACTTGCGCTGTTTGGAGGTAAAGGCTGCAGCAACTACCCAGGTTGTCCATTACCATGAGATATCCCTGCTTAAAGCTGAAATTACTTTTAACTGACCCTGCAGAAGGAAAATCGCAGTCACAGAAGGGTTTGGGTTGGAAGAGACCTCGAAGCTCATCCAGTACCAACCCCCTGCCACAGGCAGGGACACCTTCCACCAGACCAGGTTGCTCCAAGCCCCTGTGTCCAACCTGGCCTTGAACACT